>JAVYIG010003929.1:0-177781 GCA_035222895.1 Strongylocentrotus droebachiensis
GGAGTTAAGTCTTTTGTCAAATCTGCTTTTTGCTACGGCAGGCACCAGTGAAAACGAATTCGTTTGTTAAAATTATGAAAATGTAAGGGCTACTTTAAACAAACATAAGTTTTTTATTCCTCGCTCATTTTTCCTGATTGAGGTGTCATATGAAAGGGCAGAAACTCAACTTTCTAGAAATGTGAATTTTTCTTCGAATTTCAGATACCGCCCGCCAAATGTCTTTTTGGTTTCCTTCCTTCAAATTGCTTTTAATCACTCATGCGTAAAATATGCATCATCTGAGTAGCATCAACTGAAAGAGGAGACTCTAAGCTTTCCAAATATGTATCATTCATTAATTATGGTTGTGATTAAGTTATGATAAAACATCGATACTTCTCGGTTTCGTTTTTTCTGGGACGCACTGTATGTATTGACAAAGTACATAAGAACGACACAGAAATGCTGGGAGTATTTTGGACCTACATAGAATATGCGAAACTGAGCTATGTCTTTGGCCCATGATCCCACAGCTATTAAAGTTACGTAAGAGGAACAATGAACGTTGCGGAGGGTACAGGTCGTTGTCGTGGTTATAAACTCCAAAGAGCGGAAGTAAGGTAAGGGTATAATTGAATGACAATGGAACTGACTACATCTATAACCCTGTTTTTGTTGTTTTGGGGGCGGGAAGGGTCCTGTTATTCTTGCAGTTGTCGTTGCTGTTTTTTTTAATTTTTTTTAATGGGACCACGTTCCGACATACTCATAAATAAAAATCATATTACGTAAAGCCAGACTTTACCCTATCTGAAACAATCATTCAAAGGCAACAATCATGCAAGATGATTGTTTTTTCTCTCTTTGTATGTGTGTGCATGTGTGTGTCTCCCTCTCCCTCTCTCTCTCTCTCTCTCTCGCTCTCGCTCGTTTTCTCTGTCTGTCTGTCTCTCCGTCTTTCTGCCAATATTGTTCTGCCACTAGCTTGTTTGCCGGCACCATTCCTTCTTTGAGATAAATTATTATAACATAATAATGATGTACACAATTTATTATACCGTATGTTTATTATAGGGAGCGAAATAGAAAACGAGCGTCTGATAATGTCGAAATGCGAAGAATATTAATGTACATTAATTATACAAAGTAAAACTTTTGAATGAAAATCTCTGTTGCATCAAATTGATATAAAAAATGTTTATTATGCTATATTGACAATACTGTTATGCGTCGGACATTAGTCTTCAGCGAAAAGATATCTATATATAAAAAAGGACAAACTAAAGGGGAAACGAAATCGGAGCTGGGGGGGGGGGGGGGGGGGTGATCGGAGAGACAAATATCATATAAATAAATACAGCACGGACTACCGTGACGTCCAACTTTCTATTCTCCGCCCCCCCTCTCTCTCTCTCTCTCTCTCTCTCTCTCTCTTTCCCTCTCCCTGTCTGTCTCTCTGTCTATCTGGCAATGTCGTTTTCCATCTTCAGTTTTTTTATAATGTTTCTATTCCTTCATTTGCTTGTACCGTGTACGCCGACAGCATCTCTTCCTTGAGATGAATTATTATAACATAATTATCCCTGGTGATGTACACATCATACCTTATATTTATTATAGGAAAATCCTGCGTACGCCACTGGATATGACATGAACTTGTATACAGATTGCAAAGCCGATTATACGCGGCCAATTTTATTTACTTATTTTGCGAAAATTTGTCAAACTAGAAAGAGTATACAATTTTTGTAATGATAGAATTAACGTAACTTGATCAAAAACGGTTCAGAAACAGCTGAAATATAAAAAAATACATCCGTTCAGATTTTCGTCGATTCATATCTACTAACTTGGGGGAGGGTATGGAAGAGTGTTTAAAAAAGACACTTTAGAATTATTGTTATTATTACCATTAGTATTGTTATAATGCATTTTATAAAGATTTTCCTTTACTGATCATGACGCACCGTGAGTTCATTGATTACCAAAACAATGTCAAACTCTCCCGTCTGACTATTGTAAAGAACGGCATGAGAAGAAAAGACACGACGCAAAAAGAATACATCGAGTTTTATTTTAATACAATATGGGTTGTTTATTAGAACCAAGTCAAGAGAGGAGAACAAAAAAACAGAATTTGACTGACAAAATATAAATTCTTCCAAGCTCAGGCTGTGGCAATGTGCTACGCGTAGCGTGAATAATGACGGAAGAGAACGATAATTCCTTTGTCCATTACGACGCTTGAATAATATCGCGACGTGGAAATTATACAAATATGTTGATAATCATTCGAATTACAAACATACACAACCGTCCCAAACAGTCATCAGTTTGCCGACTATAACCGCATACATGTATTCATTACTCATTCGTCTTTTACTTTTTGTTGTTGGGGACAATCAAGCTCGCAATTAAACAACCATTCATCGTACATAGTCATCTTTATTTCACATTTCATATAGTCGTCACAAATATTAAAAGGAGGCGTATTAAACCAACAACAGAAGAAGAAAAAAATCATAATTTATTCTGATCAAGATGTGTGTTGATTGCACCCCAAAACAAAAACGCTTCCACCAGACAAGTTCAGGCTCTGCTGTAGCAATGTACATCGCAAAGCTTCCACAATGATAGAAAAGATAAGTACCCCGCCCGTTACGACGCAAACGGCGCGAGAAGAATAGATCGCGACGCGAGAAGAATACATCAAGTTTTTACAAACAATGGGATGTTTATCAGACCGAGAACAGGAAGAGGGGAAGACAGGCTTTGGCTGACAAATACTTTCTGTATAGCAAGTTTAAGCTGTACCGTTGTGCATCGCGCATCACGAGCGAGAACAATGGCGGGAGAGATAATCTTCCACCGCCTGGTAGGGCGCAAGAAGAATAGAGCGGGTTTATACCAACAATAGACAGTTTCTTTTCATATGCAAGAATCAGGTGAGGGTAACTGTCACGCCCCTTTGCGCCCCTTTGCGCCTAAATGCGCCTCTTGAGGCGCAACCTTTCTATTCATAGCGCCCGGACGCGTCCGGGCACAGTCGCAACTTTGGAAGGCTCCCCTAAGACTCATTCAGATGTGACGGGGAAAAACTAGTGGCGGTTTTTTATGATGATGTAAAGTGTAATACATCTCAAATTTCTGTAACTTACAACTTAGAGCTCGGTGAATACGCACAAGCCCTTTGTTGCGAGCAGTTGTCATTCATTTACATGTTTAAAAGAAGTGGTGGCTTTTGGGGCCATATCTGTACAATCCTTAAGTAGCTGTATAGGAAAGAAGAGTAAGGTTAGCCCCCAAACTCACAAACAGTTCAGAATAGAATCATGGTTTAATACTACAGTGCAGTTGCTTCTGTGTAGGCATCATCCTTTTACTGACACATGAATTATTTCCTTTTGCATTTTGTTGATCAGTGGATCAAGCGATTCTAAAATTTTGTTTAATAATAAATAGTAATATGCCCATTTATATAGCGCAACTACTACCGTATATGCATATGCTCGACTGCGCTTAGTACAAAGTATTATATTATAACCCCGGCCGTGATTTGGCCCTAAAGCATTCAACAAATTTCTTCCTAGTGGGTACCCATTTACTTCACCTGGGTGGAGAGTGGCAAATGAAGATTAATATCTTGCCAAAGGACATTAGTGTCGTGGCAGGACTCAACCTGCAAACCATGTGATCCACAGTCTGTTGACGTATCCCTTATACATTTACACCTCCACGTTTGCAGTCAAAGCATTAATTTCAAGGGATATATTATAGTAGGTAAAATGGTGGTTTGCTCAGAGACATTTGCCATGGTAAAATTTCACCCTCTGTAAATATGTTATACAAGACAATTTTGAATATTGAATATGAATTGTTTTCTTTTCAACACAGGGCATGTATGTTCACATCAATAGAGTACTTTCTGCGGCATCGCAGCTGATTGATAATGGTCATTATGCATCGGAGGTCATAAGGTCACACATGCTTCGAATCGACCGCGAGTGGAGGGCGTTTGCTGTGGCCTTGGATGAACGAAGCCAGCTTCTTGCCATGTCAGTTACGTTTCATAAGAAAGTTTATGAGGTTAGTATTCAGCAAAGATGGTGCTTAAAGGTATTACAAAGTTTTGGTATGGGGTCATGAATTCGGTTCAAATTAAAATATTGGAAGCATATGCGTTCCTACAATATTCAATGATCGTTGTCGCGGTTGAAATCGAGTCTGAAGTTATGAAATTATAAATCATAAACTCTTTATGTTGTATAGCTCCCTCTCAAGGTCAAGATATTAATTTAGCTATGAAACAATATTTCTTGACTAACATCGACGGATTAGCTATTCCCGTTTGGAAATTATATATCACAACTACATATTCTGAGATTTTCATGGTCGCAGCTACCATTGTACAGCCATAGGCGCTATTTGAAATTTATCAAAATTTACCGGGAGCACCGGTAAATTTTTATATTCAATTTTTCTCAAAAACAGAAGTGTTTTAGGGGCTAATTTTTTTCGTGCTCATAATACATGGGGCATGTAAATATATCAAAATTGTAAAGATTCACTATCCACCCAATTTTCAAAATTTACCAAAACTTTGTATTACCTTTAAAGAAAGGATGAGTTAAGGTGAACATCATTTATGAGCTTTCTTATTTTTTAAGTGTTACTTTAAAAAGGATGGCTCTTCAAATACCCTTATTTTGAAATTATGATGAGAAATGGCTGAAAAGTTTTGACCAAATTTTCATGCCACATGTGTGTGTGTGTAATCCATACAAACATTCTGTATGCAGTGCCCATGACTTTCAGCAAGATAAGCCAGATTTTTCTCATTTTGATGATTCCGAACCCTCACAATATACACAAAGTCTTATGTAATATATAATCAACCTTTCCGAATTGCTTCCAGATGGTTCTTTCACAATTTAATCACTTGACTAGAACTAAATATTTTCTTTAAATGTTGTCACTTTTTTATCTTGATTTGTAGGCAGCATGTTTACCGAATTCTACATTAGGAAAGGATTGTGTATGTTGATTTTAAGAAGAAAAGGCATTAAACTATTGACTGCACCAAATGTTATTATCACTGTATACATCCATTCAAGTCTAGCTGAGAGCATTGTGTCTTTGTAATTATAAGTACCTGATACACTCATCAGCATGCTGGGACAACACTAAGCACAAGTTTGGTTGATTGGGAAGAGCGCCATCTTGTGGTTCATCTTCCTCAAGCTTCCCTTTATATAATACCCTGAAACTCTGCTTTCAATAATGAATGCATCTTTTCAGTGTTCAATGATGAAGTGCATTTCAATGTTTGATGATAGATGTCTTATCTGTTATTTCGGAGAGTGATATGACAATAGGTTGTTGAGCAAACAGAGTCTGTCACTTGTAGCAAGGAAGTAACGTCCTGTATTTGGTTAAGATAATTTAGTAGTCCAGAAAGAGGGATAAGCTCTATGTCCATGTGTACATATATGTGCAAACAAAAATATCACCTGGTAAAAGCAGTCTTTAGTTGACTTATGAGCAGGTTATACAAAACAATGATCCTCCTTGACACTCATAGACCGGGTGAAATAAATAAAAAAGAAGGTGTATGACCAATACTTTGAACACTGTAGTTGATTGTCTGTTAATTTCTTTTAGCAAGTTACAGCAGAAACCTCAGTCATGATTGCCATTTGCAGCAATGCTGAATTCTGAATCTGTTCCTGTAAAAATGTTTATGAATCTTGGCTACTAAACATACTTCATACATGTTGTGTGCCCTGTATCTTGCAGTACGAACACAATTTTCATGGCTGGAGCACCCGATGCCATTTCGATGATGAGCTCCCGCACGATGTCGGACAATTGGAATCCATGCTGCAAGAACATCATGAGCTGTCAGATGACATCAATCACAGATACACCCAGGTATGGTGGCAAGGGTCTTGAGGATGATGGTGGTGGTGGTGGTGGTGATGACAATGATAATAATAATATTTCTGTTTATATAGCGCTTAATACATCGGCAATGTCTGAGTTTCTAAGCACTTGATAGATATGTTATTACCCCGGTCATTGGATTTTGGCTTGCCCGCACACAATTTATGCACTTACTCCACTCCCTGGGGAGCATTCCAGCTAGAGCTACTAGGTTCAAATTGCTAAGCATACTAAATTAGCTTTCGTATCCTACAAGTACCCATTTAACACTTGGGTGGAGACACTGATGATGATGATGATGATGATAATGATTATAATTATCATTGTAAGAAGAAGTTGCTCTAGAATAGGAGCTCTACCTTATTGATCGCTCTGTCTAATCCTAAACTCAATTCCTTTACCATATGGTTGTATTTATTATTAATTTTTTATTATTAATGATGCAACATCACCTTTGCCTGGGAGGGGAAATATGAACTGAATCACTTTAATGAAGAGTACCATGGGTTCAAAACATGCAGAGTTAGTGACTCTCCTCCACAAAGGATTGGATTGCCATTTACCGGTAATGTTCTATCCGAGGGATCTAGTGTTTTTCATTGTAACCTAGCCAACTGGGCTGGTTCTGAGCCCTTGATCATTAGTTTGACAGTCACACGCTTTTACCAACCGTGCCAACTTGCCTCTTAGTGTGATAAGCATGGTGTATGTTTAGTCTAAGATGAATAATTAATACAGAATGCCATGGGTCACTTATGCACCCTTTAATAGTTTTATAATTTTAGAAACTTTTCAACTTGCCTTTTCTTTTGATATTGATTATGAAATATGATTTTGTAGAGCATTAATACAGAAGTGTCTCTTTGTGCTTTACAAATGAAAAAGTACAGAAATGTAATTTATTAGACAATTGACTTGATTTTGTACCGTTGATTTGAGCAGGTTCTTTCCGATGGCAAAGCCTTGCTGGCGGCATTGCAGCAGCCGTTGAGTCCTGAGAGTGAGAACTCTGTGACTGCCCAGACCAACTACTCCCAGTCGGCCGGTCACTTCCTGGATCTGATCCATGAAGTACTGCAGCAGCACAGGGAGTTAGATGAGCGGTGGCAGAGGAAGAAGACCGTCATCAACCAAAGGGTGCAGCTCTGTGTCTTCCAACACGATACAGCACAGGTGGGTCTCAGGAGTCTCATTTTGAAATCTTCTTCTCTACTTTGTATATAAAATAGTTACATCAGTTAAAGCCTCTCTGCACTTTTTTGGCCAGGAGGGATTAGACCTCCCTGCATGGTCACTGGCAGGTGGTTATCTCATCAAATCAGCTCTCAATTAACATTAAAAAAAGGGGACCATGGGAGAGCAACAATCACCGATCAGGCACTGTTTGCTATATAGAGGGCGCAAGTAGCTATAAGTAGTGCAGTTAGGCTTTAAACTTATATTTCTTAAAATGGCCTATGTAGGAAGAAGACTGTGATCAACCAAAGAGTGCAGCTCTGTGTCTTCCAACACGATACAGCACAGGTGGGTCTAAGGAGTCTCATTTTGAAATATTCTTCTCTACTTTATATATCAAATAGTTACATCAGCTGGGCCCGTTGCATAAAACTTACCATTGATGGTAACTTTGCCATCAATGGCAACTACCATGGTAACAGGGCTCAAGAGCAACTTTGTACATAAGAGATAGGAGACTGCAAACTTGCGATTGATTTGGATCAATTGCAACTCTTTGTTAGACAGGGCCCTGTTGAGTCAATACAATCCAATGTCCTCTATCAAAATAAACAGGACTTCAGAAGTTTCCTGAGTTGGTTAACAGATGAAGCAGTGTTCACAATACTAGGTAGACGGTTCCACAACTTTGCCGCAACCAATGGATAAGACATTAAAAGGGAGCTTAGAATTGTCAAATAAAATATTAAAGATATAGGTCAGTTCTGGTTTTAAAAAAAATATATAATTCTCACAGAATCAAATGAAAATTACACTGAATGTTCAAGATTACAATAAATGTCATTCGCCAAACAATTTGGGTAGAAATTGTATACTGGCTGAGTAATGAGAATAGAAAGATTAGGAAATCAAGGTTAGTAGCTCCGACACCATTTGTGTAGTCCCATATACATCATTCTGTGTACAGTGCTTGTTACTTTACCAAGACTGGGCCAAATTTATTATGATTTTGATGACTCCAGAACTTTGCAGTACACACCAATACTTACATGCTACATGATCAACTTTTTCTGATCTATTCCACACCTTTTCTTTCACAATGCAATTGGATGACCAGAACTCACCTTTATCTTTAACCTCCTGAATTCTAGAGATATATGCTTAGCTTACATAAACCTTTTTAATAAGTAAATTGGATAAACATCTATGATGTAAACAGACTCCCAGGGATTCATGATGTCAATGACCCACTTGTAACATATATTTTACTAATTGTTACAAAGTTAATTGTGGTAAATATTTATCTTCCTGTTATTAACTACTTTGGAAGGCTAATGTTACACTGGTGATTGATTACGTATACTGAGAATTTAGCGTGGAATGAAAGTGAAAGTGTGTCATTCACGTGGAGTGTTATCAAGGCCCATGTATGTTGGACTATGGAGATAGTGAGGAGAGTTAACCACCAAAACGTCGTAAAAGCCAGATCTGAAATTCATGCACCAAAAGACATTGCAGTATTTTACAGTACACAGACCAGAATTCAATCATCTTGAAGATATTGTGTAGGTGCAGTCATTTCCTGATTTCTGAGAAATAAGCGTCTCCTAGTTTTACCACTCTGTATACACATGTTTAGAATGACAGGAAATATGTGTTTTTTACCACATCTTTACCTTAGCAGACAGAAACTTCCTGTCATTTTAGATCTATTTTATTGGTTTTTATTGAACTCTGAATGGACCTTACAATGAGGTGGAAATTTGTCAGGAAGTCTGATAGTTGGCAGGGTGACTGCACCTCATATATACTGGTATATATATATATATATATATATATCGTCTTCTTTTTTTCTTCGGGGGGGAGGGGATTTTACTCCAATCAAATACATTTCTTGTTCTATAGAAATCTCTAACATGTATATGTAGCACATGTTGTTAATGATAGATAATGTATTGCAAATTACCCCAAGAAATGATGTTTGCTTATTCTGTCAATGTAAACAGATTATCTTCAATGAAATATGATGAAAATGAACTTACATAAAATAAAAAAATCGTTCATGTGAACTTAATTAGAATATATCATTTAAATGTAGTTTCTGTTTTTCCAAATCGAATGCCAACACTCAATACTAATATAATTGAAGTATTAATTCAACCACAATAACAATTGTCAATTATCTCAAATTTCCTGAACCGGAGATGCCATGTTCTGACACAATATCCTGATACACGTATGCAACCTTCATTGCAGCATAAATACCACAGGTCATAAGTACTTCATTTACAGTATCTGCTTGGTATACTTCCTAGTCTGTTCAGTATGATTGTCTTTCTGTGCTGGGTAGTGATTGCTTTGCAATGGCTTCTGATTCCATGAAAAAGGTGAATTGCTGCCTCTTGACCAACTAAACTGAGGACTGCTGAAGCAGCGTGTGTGCATAATTTGATGGCATAGTGGATTATTAAGAAGATTGTATCTCATCCATGTATTGAATGGGAAGCTAATTGTGTCTACCAGGAAACACATTGTTCAACTGAAACAACCCACATTTAAGAACATTGTGATATTTTTCAAACATTGATTTTAACCTGTATTGGACTTGAGGGGTTGGTGGATACACTCGGAGCTGAAAGTAGTATTCATATCCCTGGTATTAAAATACACTGTAACAAGCACTGGCCAGTCATAACAAACAAGATTGGTCTGACAGCTTCCTTTAATAATACAAAGAACTATGAATAGGCTTCGGATGATCCTCAAACTTGGTCAAGGTTTTATCAACTTGCCTGTCTATCTATGTCTGTTCTTCCAAGACCGGTGCTCACAGAATCATGCTTGTGATGACGGCATATGTTTTTGTTCTACTTTGCAGGTGCTGTTCTGGCTGCAGAACTACGGAGAGGAGTTCTTGAACAAGCACACGAGCATCGGAAAGTCGCTGCATAAAGCCAGGGCATTGCAGAAGAAACATGAGGAATTTGAAGCCATTGCTCAGGTGAGTTTAGAAGAGAAAGAGATGGTGATAAGGAGGATGATTATGATGATGATGATGATGATAAGGATGATAAGGATGATGATGATGATGATGATGATAAATTTGTATGATGATGTGGATGGCATGGAACTGTCAGTGATGTTGATGTTGCCAATGATGGATTAATACAGAAGGGAAGGAGGAGAGGATACGAGCCAAGAGCGCTGAATTCAATACTTCTTTTGAAAAAGTGACAAGATATTCAGAGTTTCCTGATTTATCATTTTTACTTGTGAGGTAATGATGCTTGGGCCAGTATTGTATTGCTACCTCATTTAAGATTTTCTGTTTTATAACTAATGCCTGAATACCACCGAATAAGTTTGCTGCTGACTTTTGAAGAAATCTAATTTATTACTCTTTGTTATCTTATGGATGGATCATTTCAATCTTACATGTTTGTGGTTCAGCTTTTTGTTCATTGCATTCTTCCAAAATGAGTGTCGTAGCAGGCCTAAGCCAATAATGAAGAAGAAGACAGTCAAATGAATAGATGCCTTCATCTGTCTTTATTAATGTCAGTATCCAAATGAATATTAGTCACACAGAGAGAAAGAGGGAGAAAGTGAGAGAAGGAGAAATAGAAAGAGAGAGAGCAAGAGAGAGAGAGAGAGAGCAAGAGAGAGAATCCATTATATTTTGAATAGATCTGCATATAGAATCAATTTCATATTCTGAAGATAAATCCAATGAAAGTAAACCTCTAATTGAAATTCATAAGAGTAAATGCTGTAGCTCTAGTTATTCAATTGATATTGTTAGAGACAAAAGTCCCTAAGTTTAGCCTATTTGCGGATGTCCTATCATAATTGCTGTGTCTATCAGATACATGTAAGATTGATACCGGTAACTGAAAGTCATCTGGTTGGTTACACATTTATCTTAGATATCTATAGCATCCCAGCTTAGGTATGACACAAAATTAATTATATTGAAAAAGATAATATTGAGTTATGTTAATCCAATCTATATTTTCTATTAAATTGTTGTTGCCTTTTTCATTTACTTGAAGTTCTTCATTATAAGTTTAAATTTTGGTTTATTTGTGTTTTTAGGTGGCTACATTTAACCTTGTATGATATTGCTTATTTTATTAACATTTTAAAAATGCAAGCAAATTTTAAGGAAGTCCAAGTCACTTGAATGGTAATAGAAAGAAATGAAGAAAGAAAAGCTGACCCATTTAGTAAAGATGCCAGGGCGTATGGTGTTATAAAGATGTCATGGGGACCTTTAAGACATATTTGGTGTAATAATATGCTCTCAATCATGGTCAGGCATACAAGATACTTAACCATCTGCATGAAATATATGTTTCCTGAATCTTATTGGCTCATTAAGATGAAGCTGCCGCAAACGATTGTTGTTCACAGCTATGTTGCAAGTGGTTCTCATGTATGTCAATACTTGAGACCTAAGTTTGCATACATAGTACTTCCTGAACAAGCTTTACATGTCAGACATTGTCAAGCAAGAGCTTAATGGCCCTAGGCATAATGTGATAATGGGGCGGACCATAAGACGAATAACCCACTTTCTTGAAGTTCCGTCTTTATCACCCCTGAAAACATGTCCTCACAAACTGGGAGTGACATAGGCTTTTGTTGCGGCATGCTAGTGGAACAAATAGCTTTGTGTAGCAGTGCAGACCTTATCGTGCATGAAAGCGGTCGAGAAGCTTGACGTGTTCAGAGAGCTGTATAAATGATTGGCTTTTAATAGTACTGACTACAATTACTGTATGCAGTGTCATGTCAAAGTAGAAGTGCTGCACAAGTTAATTGTAATCACACACACAAACAAATTAATTGTAAAAAGTAAAACCAGAAATTATGCATCTACCAGCAAAGGAAAGGTTCTTGAAATGTGCGCATAGAAACGTCTGTATAAAACGCCCTATAAATGTAATTATTATTAATTATTATTATTACCATGATGTTTGGATATTTTATATTGAGAAAATCTCTCTGATGCAACATGGCTTTATAGTGGAAACTCATTACAATAAAGCAAGAAGATCTAGGAGAGAGCTGGACTTCAAATTTGAAAGAATAAATCATAAGTTTGTTTTATTCAAGCGAAATTCCATAGAAAGAGGAATATCATATCAGCTACCGGTATGTGCTATTTATATACTTCAGCCAAGAATGTGAGCAACCAGTAATGTAATTCATCGCTTCATGGTCCTTTTCTCTGATAAGTAGAAACCTAATTCTAATGATCACAATAAAGTATCCTTCAATAGTTACCTTCTATTTCCTTCTTCTACTAATCCCCCAGACAATGAATCACCTGGTTTCGAGAGGATAGCCCCCCCCCCCCCCCCCCCAATCGATAACATTAATCAGGTGTAAATAGAACACAATAGGGCTTAGCCGTCATTACAGAGCTGGAGGGGCTATACCGGTAGTCTTCCAATCAATCTAGTATACATTGGATTAGCTCAGGTGCATCAGTGAACACAATATGTGCTAGGTAATAGTGTTGTATTGCCTAGACGCTTTTGTTGTTGAAGGAAGCAGTCTCAACGGGTGCTATTGGAAACTAGAATAGGTGACATTGTGGGCTAGGTATTAGTTCTTAATCTAATTATTCATCAAAGGAAATGGGCACATTGGGAAAGGATTGAATTTTTAGGAATTCAGATATGATAAATTGATTACTTTGCTTTTAAAGCTTTCTATATTTAAGCCTTGAATGGCAAGTGATTTTGGTGTGACTCAATAGAATTAAAGATAAATTCTCCTTTTGTTTGCTGAAATATGAATATTGATAGTGTTGATAAATAAAACAAAATCAGTCGGAATGAAAGCAATTTGGATGATAAAGATGTTTCCTCAGCAATCTGTAATAAATAAGTTAAACCCTAATAGTCCACTCCAAATTTTATTAAACCGAAACGGAAATTCTTTTTGCCCAACTGATCGTTAGCCCGGCAGCCACTGAGCAGCACCAGATAAAATACCTTGCCTGAGGACATTAGCACCAGGCTTAGATTCCAACCCTTAATTCTTGAATTATTTTACTCAGCTTTAATCTAAATGCCTACTTATTTAAGTAAAATATTGACTTAATAATCTGAGTATTCAATTAAATACCATCACAGAAGATTAACAGAAATGTCAATCTCTTTCATTTAACCTTCTGCTTCAATGGTGTTTTCCCATAACGGTCTACCGAAAAAGATCTCAGCAAAAATAAACTACTCTGTCCACTCCCCTGTGCATCATTGCTCTCATTTTTCAGTCGTGTCTGTGTCCTGTTAGTTTAAAAGAATTCAAGTATTTCAATGAAATAAGGACCCTCCTCTTGAATATGAATAATGCAATATCCTTGAAATATTATATGCAATATTCAATAACTCTAAACTCCAATGAAACATGCGTTGTAGCCTACATACCTGTAGGTTATTATGATTACCCCCGGTATGTTTAAAATATGAAGTTATATAATTATTGTGTTTTGTGATATAAATTGTCTTCGGTGTTCAAGATTGTTTCCTTTCAGATGCAAAAATAACCACATCTTAGATTTTATGTGATCGAATTTTAAACTAGCCTTACTAGAGCTTAGATCATACCTAATATGAATTGAAGCAACACATTTTATGTAATATGAACTCAACAATTCTTGGTATGGATGTGACACCAAATGGTCAAATGTCTTGGACCCCGGGGGGGGGGGGGGGGGGGTACTCACGTATATTGGGTATACGGGGATGTGCCGCTCGGAAGGGTGACTTTTTCAGGAAAGATCCTTAGACATGGGTCCCCTTTTCATTAAAAAAATCCTTAGACATGGGTCCCTTTTTTCATTTATTCCTTTCCCCTCTTTTCTCCCTCATTTTCTCCTGGATTTTGGGATTTGCTCCTACATTGAAAATGCCTAAATCTCTCCCATCTCTAAATAAATGGACCCTTCGGTGATTGCATTTCCAGTGTAGGAGGTGTACGCACAGCTCGTAAACTCAACTAGATCCCGGGGTACCACATATATCAGGACCCCATGGGCTCTATACCGGGTACTCATATGGCATAATGCGCGCTAGGTATGGTATCCGCCCGTATAGGGGTCGTACCCCCGGAAACTTGTAGCGCTTCGCACGCTGAAAGATCGGCAGCTATACCCTGCGTACCCTCTGCCCAGCAGCCGGGCAGCAGCGGGGCTCAAGCAGGGAGCTATATAGCCAATGCTTGAGAGCTCGTGTACGGGTACATTAACAGGAAAAGTCCTTCAATTAAAACAGATGCTAGAGGTGCTAGCACAGTATTATTATGTTGCATGGTGTTTTCATCTTTATGTGTGTAAACTACTTGTAAACTACATGTAGTATGGTACAGTTTACTAATAAAGAACTTTATCGAGAAACTGCAAAATTATTGGCCATTGTATTATTACACACATAGGTGCATTACTATCCTGGCTGTGTATTAAAAGCTGTGCTATTAGTATTGATTCTCAACATTTCAAACACCACTGTGTAAAACTCAACCAATTTCACTAAAAATCGATACTTTAGTGACAATCAATAAGATCTAAATAGCAGTAATATACATTTTTTAACTTTCCGATGTTAGAAAGAATAATTAAAAAAATCAAATTGTGAGTCCACTGTCGAACTTGCCGATCAGCCGCATCGGCATGATTGTGTGCATCTCTGTGTTATGAGTGTATTGACTATTCATGTATTTAAATGCTGCCTATTAACGCGTAGTGCAGTGCTAGAGGTCAATATGCATTAGCGTTGACTCTCCATATGCTTTGCTGGAGTGTATTATTACAGCTTAAAAAATGTAATATTTGAAGTTTGAAATCCTTAGACATGGGTCCATTTTTGACCAAAAATCCTTAGACATGGGTACCTATTTCAGCAAAAGGACCCTTGGATGTGGGTATGGGTTCGGAGGTCTCAGCCGCACACCCCCGTCCGACTATAATCTGAGTACCCCCCCCGGGTCTTGGACTTCCCTTTTGTCCACCAAACTTTATCATGTATCTGGTATTTATTAGTAAAGCTGTATGAAGAAGCTACATGTAAGCTTTGAAATTGGTATTGCATAACAAATTTGTGCAGATATTCCAATTGATATGTACTTTAATAGATCAGGGAATAACCTGCTTATGACTTCCTTACCATACAATATTAGGGGAAAGTATTCTGCGGAAAAGTTTGTTTGAAGAATATTTTTGAAGAGTGTTTGCCATTTGCAATTAAATTGAAATATTGGAGAGTAGGAGATAAATGAAGATAACAAATGTGAAGCCCTCCCCCCCAAAAAAAAAAAAAATATATATATATCTAGGGCTACATGTCTCCCTGTGATGATTTAATTGTATCATTGTCCTTTGGTGATATCCTATCTAGACAGACCAAACAAAGCATGTGCTCTATTTACCATCATTGCCAGTCCCTCGGTTGTCATTGGCTCTCTTGCTCCCCCATCGCCCTAGTGTACTAATCCGCGCCCTTGGCTGTAACTTTCTAGTCTACATATTAGACTTTGGGACAATAATCATTGTCAGAATAAATTCCTACTGTCAGCTAAAATTCCTTTAAAATGTTGTTCTACAGCAGTTTTGTAACAAACAGAATGGGAAACAAAATGAAAGGAAATGTATTTTTGATACCTTTATTCTAATATGTAACAGGAAAATGTGAGGATGTGGTAAAGGTTAATATAAAATGTAGTGTGCCTTTTATACGTATGTTAACTCGGTTATGAACGCTGTTATTTTGTGTAACCATATGAAGAGTGGATATTTTCCCCCATTTTAACATTAAGTTTTGTTAATTTAAAAAACCAAAACTCTTAAATGAAAAGTTTACTGAAAGTGATAAGGAAAATACAATAAATATAATATAATATAATTGAATAAAACAAAATTAGGGCTGTCCATAGATTGAATTTAATGCAGCTTAACATATTGATTTGTGCATTTAGCTAAAGGGCAAGCTAGAGTTCCAGAAAATGATCGTAGTATCAGCATCACAACATGCATCGAGCTAAGAATACTGTCTGCAAGGTAGACTAATTCATCACTCTATCCTCACACTCTGAGCCACTCTTGTCCCATGTTGTATGTCAACAATCATTTAGTGCTCTCATTCACCCTCCAAAGTGCACTGGCAATGCTTCACCTGCAATGGTCACATGTACTGGTCAGTGGCCGAAGACCAATGCTATCCAGCTAGCCTTCTGAAGTGGACACTGGAGTGGAGATTCTTGTTTATAGGGGGGCAAGACGTGTGGAATTAAACCCCCACCATTCATGTTTTTATTTTGATGGGGATGCCATGTGATTGTCTTTTCTCTGGATGTCATCCTGTCACTGTCAGAAGATGGATACTTGAACTGGGTGGTCAGTCGACAGAACATACCCATCCACAAGCTGCTCTGCTCTGCTGTGAATCTTCAGCATCTAAGTAGAGATCTATAAACTGGATTACTACCACCAACAACCTCCAGTTGTTTCACAGGACATAACTCTCATCCGTGAAGCACTGGGTGCCTTGTGACATCCAATCTCTCAACCTGATATAAAGGGGATTCACCCATCTCTCATGCATGCTGCTATAGTCTGTGACCATGGACTTTGGTTCAGCTCATGTTCTGACACTGTACTGACTTGTATGTACATGTACGCTGACCAGGTCATTTCTGTCTCCATTGGATCAGGAATTAGATTTGACCCATATCCACTGTGATTTTTCTTCTTAGGTCAGCAGGGATTTATTTGACTGTTATTGACACAAGCCAGTTTCTTTACTGGAAACGACTGAATGAGAACTCTGATAAATGCAGGTATACGTACATGTTCGTGACTGCAGGATATATACTTGGAAGGCTTGAAGGTTAGGATGTGTTATACTGCATGAGATAAGCTCAAGAAGTAGGAGGTGTTCTCGAGAGCTGGATAAGTGGAACATTTATAATCACATTTAGGAACAAATTTCAAGGACTGTTGCACATTTCGCCAGAAGACGTGGGAAAACACACTTTACAGCTGAATGACGTGGTGAAAAGAGCGATCGAGGTGCTATTTTCTGCTTTTGTTATGCCACTCGATTACATTCACCCTTTATTCAACAAGACTGTGAAAGAGTTTGAATGGGAATCAGGCTGGAAATAAGAAGAGTCGTCAAAGGATTCAAAATGGTGCTTCTGACATGATTCATTAATTCATTTACAGTTGGCTTAACTCCTATTCTGAATTCTAGGGGTACAAATCCAAACTGGCTCAGAACTATTGTATGGATATTTAACAAACACAACTAGCTCATGAAGCACGCGATGTATGACAAATGATAGAGTTTCATTTTCTAATGTGATCTATGGTCTGTTTCAATTTGAAAACATCAATGCCCCAAGATATGATATGTGGTGTAATTAATGATGATGACACCTTGTTGATTGTGGAATATGTCATTTGTTAATAAACCCCTTTACATGGAATATCGCTGTTTGGATGGCTAATCCTTGTGAACTTTGACCTCTAGCTGGATCTTGAATGGGCTGTTTGTCAGGAGACGTCTGATGAGCATCACGCAACAACCGATGACTGCTGTGTTTTTCAGAGTTTGATGAATATCTCTGAGAGGATGCGGAATTAGAATGACTATCATCAATCAAATCTACCCCGTGGAATTCTCTTGATATCCATCACACCGGGCAATGAAATATTGAAGAAGGGTGTTGGGTCGGAGTGTGATGAAGATGAGATTATGTGACAATGCACTCTGAGGCATATCAGTAATTTTTTACGAAGCATGTGAATGGAATCCTCAAAGATATATTCAGAAGAAATATAGTAATGGATCGGTAGAAAGCTCGTATCTGATCGAGTGGATATAAAAGAACAAAGGAGGAGTCGCTAATCACACCGTTACAGAGAAGAATTGGGGGAAAAGATTTGGATTTGGGGCAAAAATAAATAAATCATACATCCATTATTCATGAGCATTCTTCAAGGCTCGAGCCGCTTCACGCATTATTGCACGCTCGGCTACCCCCCTGATACGTTGCCTTCCATCTCACTGGCGTGGCGTGGCGACATCCCCGACCAGAGCGAGTGATAGATGGCGTAGCTGATTTTTGGCAGTTACGCCAACGACGACGTTTCATCCACAAGTGGAGTGCCTTCCGCTGTCTGCCTATCGCTGGCTACCTCCCTCTCTCTTTCTCTCTCTTGGATTGCATATAATTGGAATATTTACCCTGTTTGGCAAGATTCACACTTGACGGTGTGTGTTGGGGACCGACTGGCTGGCGAGCTGGCAGAGCAGAGAAAAGGTAACAGTGGGATGTTTACATGCTACACAGGGAATCATACTTGAGAAATAGGGCACCTTTGTTGACAGTCAGGTTATATTGGATTATCACACACACATGTTTGGCCTTGGCATGTTCTATACATTGCACATGCTTATATAATTACATTGCAAATTTATCAGATATCCCCCCCCCCCCCCGCAAATTACTCTGAATAAAGAAATACCCTACTCAAATAAAAAATAAAAAAACAATTGTCCATTCTAAAATTGCATCTTAAATGAATAAATTTAGTTTGTAAATTAAAAAAAAAAGAGATAAAATACTTTGAAAAGTAATATTTCAAACATCATTTTGCTCATCTCTCTTTCAGTCGTGGCTAATACATCTACCTGGTAGTTTATTTTAAATCATTAATACATTGTATGGGAGCATGAATTACATGAGGTCTACATATACTGTACTGTTACATTAAGATCCAAATCTACAAGTGAATATGTCAACTGATATAAGATTATGGATATCAACTTCATGATATTTTAGAAAGGAAGACCTACATACACAGAGGCTTCAATCACAATAACACTTTCTGATTGTAGGTCAGAAATGGTATGATGCTTTCACAGAAAACAGTCTGAGTCATATTGTTTTTCTTGTCATTGATGCCTTCAAGATGATGGGGGCCTCCACAAAGTAAAGAAAGTTGAACCCTATTTTTATAGTGGGTCATAGTGATTGTGTCGCCATGGCAAAAAGGTCACACTTTCATTGTACTTCAGATTAGCATTGTACTGATTTTTTTTTTTTTTTTTTTTTTTTTTTAAACTTTTAGGTGAAATTTATTAGTTATTACAATTATACCATATATATATATATAATATATAAAATTGTTAACAAACAACAGAATCTAAGATTATGAAATACGGTAGAATTTGATTTTTTTTTTCCTTTTCTTTTTCAATTTTTCTCTCAAATTTGTTGTGGATCAAGCAGCAAGGATAACGTAGAATATAGAATAAATGTACATTTACAAAATAGACAAAGAGAGAAGGTGTTGGGGAAAGGAAAGTAGGAGATGAAATGAAAGATGTTTTATACATGAAAAAAAAAAGTTCAAACAAGCTGGAAAACATATAAACGAGGATGTGGTTTTGACTCTCATCATAAGTGCTTGATGACAAGGTCAAATAGCATTTCTAGGAAAGAATTATCCTTAGAGATGCGGAAAGATTTTGGTTTGGATGGAGGGATGAGGGTTTCCTATGAACTGATGTTTATCTCCATTCCATTTGAGAAGCAAGTCATATGGACAAGCAACTGTGGTGTAGAGCATGCTTTTTACATCCCAGTAGCATAAAGACTTCACTTGCTATGTAGCATCTGCTGAGAGCCAGAAGGGTGCTAACTTCTATACTTTTACTTAGAGTTCTGGGAAGAGGTGAAAAATAATTTATGAGCGTTAATATTGTTATTATGCAAGGGTGGAAGAAAATCAGATAAAACATGTTCCCTGAAAAGCATGGTTCTTCAAATGCCTTAATATTCTAAATATGGCATGTAACATGATCATCATAAAAATTGGGTCAGATTTTTATGCCACATGTTCGTGTAGTCCCATATACATCTTTTTGTGTACAGTGCTTGTAACTTTACCAAGACTGGGCCAAATTTCTTATCATTTTGATGATTCCAGAACCTTGCAGTACACACCAATACTCATATGGTAGATGATCAACCTTTGCTTATCGATTCCACAACGTTTCTTTCACAATGCATTCGCATGACCAGAACTCAACTTTATATTTAATGCCTCTCTGGTTCTCATCAAATGATGCTTGTCATGGTTGGAGATAGTGAGGTGAAAAGGACATCTAGAATAAACAGGATAATGCACACCTTATTCACGAATCATGGACTCATTTGCCTTTTCATGACAGTCATTTATTGCGTTGAATGTTTGGTTAACAACAAGTGATGAATTTAGCTGATGCTTCTGTTTTGCAACAGATGTCCAACTTTCAAGAAGTAGATTCCATAATTTGGATATTTTAGGAAACCAGGTTGTTCATTTTGGGCTTGGGGCTTGAACCCCTCTTTCCTTGGTGGTGATTACCGGTACACCTGTCTCAGTGCTTTTATGTAAACCCTCCAGTGCCAACCCATCACAGGTGGTCCCCCTATCGTGTATAAATGAGCACATATAGCATTGTAAGGATTAGATTCTTTGTAACAATTTCCTGAAGGGACCTTGGAAAGCATTGATTATCCAGTAATGAACATATTTTGTTAATCAATAGTTTAGTTAAGGGTCAGAAATCTGCTGAGCCACACAGTAAGTCATCCGTGTCTGTGCGTAGATGTAAGTACAATGTAATCATTACATAACATTTAAGAGGGATTTGTGACCATCGATTAGGTCCTACTAATTTATCTATCTAAATGATGGTATCTTGGGTTTATGATAGCAAATATAATTTGATGTATCTAACATTGGAAGCATATTTTACCAGGAAAAGAAACGCTTCTTTAGTTTCAGTCTTAATCTGCATATTTCAATTGATCATCCGATTTCAAAAATAAAACTATATACATGTATATGGAATTACAATCCCTGAGTTGATATGATGAGGCTGTAATGATAGCCCCCCCATCCCTGCCTCTTGGTCAGGTAGACATCCCAACCCTCTCCCCTCTGTACTGTACCCCTTCAGAAATGACCCCAGTTATCTGCTTCTTGTTTCTTATCAAGAGTCACATATCCAGATTCCAGAATCCCCATTTTATATTTCTTATGCTACCCTCCATGTAAGTTTTATATCAGTGGTATAATTCGTTCCTATTTTCACGAAGTGACGGTAGGGAGGAAAATCTGCACGCAAATTGTATGCGATTTTCATTCACTACCGTCACTTCGTGAAAATAGGGACGAACTATGATGTGTTCTATATACGGTATATATGTCAATGATGTCATACATGTACATCATTGTCAAGGATGTCACGCATGTATGCCTGCATCTCAGCCTATCTTGAGAAATGACTTATCAATGAACCTCATCTGCTTCAGTTTTACCTCATACCAGACATAACATGGATTTCTGAAACAAAGATATTAGGGCATTCAAATTAAAAGGACTTATATATGAAAGTTGCTAATTATGAATGGTGCAACTGCTACTACTGACCTTGTGCTGATCACAGCTCAGGGAATTGAGATTGGGCAATTAGTGTCTGAAATTATTTGTTGAGTCTTCTCTGTTTCTTCATGTCCTTTTATCTTTTTAGAAGATAGAATGAATATTATACAAATATTTATTTAGATAGTGAATAGTTAGCAACAAGGAAGGGAGGGGAGGGGGGGGGGGGGGGCTCCTGAACTGCTGAAGTATTTGTCTCAGAATAACTGGTCAAATCAAAGACGATCAAGATGCTTACATTTCAAAGTTATACGACTGGTATTTATGCCTTTCTGCTTCTCACAAGCTGTTTGTCAGGAAGGTCTGGCACTCATTACAAAAGTTTATATCCTCATTGTTTATTGCCTCCCACATACCAATGATTCTTCTCAGTATTATGCCCAAGTCGTTGCTTCTCTCATGATCTATGACTACGACGACGTCCAACATTTAATGAATTCCTCTTAGATGTCAAGCTTTTAATCCGTCTAAGATGTCAAACATTTCATAATTCTTAGTTGCTATGTTCCTGCTTTATATTACAAACACACTTTGCAAGCTGCTATCAACATTAAAAGCTTGGAGCTGAAAGTCATATCTTTATTCTTGTCATAAATTAGAAATCCATATACATGTAACCCCTGCTTCTCTTTATTTGTTAGTTAAAGTCTCCAAATGGCCCAAAGTAGCAGTAACTTTATGAGTGACTGCCCCTGTGGCTCTCACTCTCAGCATATAATATGTTGGATTAAATGGTGAAGTTAAAAACCATGTGATAACAGATTTGTTTGTTGGAAACCCAGGATTAAATGTATTATTCTGTGAAAAATCTTGTAGATGTAGACCTAATGGTTTACAAGTACACGATGTAGGCCTCATGGTTTCAATCTTAAAGATAAAGTTGAGTTCTTGTGAAAGAAACGGTGTGGAATCTATCAGAAAAGGATGATCATCTGGCATATAAGTATGTGTGTGTATGGCAAGGTTCTAGAATCATCAAAATGTTAAGAAATTTGGCCAATTCTTTGTAAAGTTACAAGCATTGTACACAGAAGGATGTATATGGGACTACACGAACAAGTGGTGTAAAAATCGGTCAAGATTTTTATGATGTTACATACCATATTGAGAATATGAAGGCATTTGAAGAGCCATACTTTCAGGGAACATGTTCTATCTGATGTTCTTCCACCCTTGCATAATAACAGTGATAACGCTCACAAATTAATTTTCACCTCTTCCAAGAACTCAACTTTCTCTTTAAGTTTAAGAACCAAAGCACTGTCTAGAAATTGATGGAGCATCTTGGCCCAGATCATGTAGCATTAACAACATACTGATTTATAACGTGCCAAGCTGAATATGTCCGTTGCATCCGAATTGGTATGATGAGCATGTCTACATTTCCAACTCGACACATTCATTACTTCCAAATATAATTCTCGCCTCAGACATCATATGTATGGCACCTTGAATATGATTGAATACAGCTGATAGAAACACAATCATGGAAACACATGACACTATTGATGACCTCAAATGCTCCAACAAGGTTGATGGACTGCATGTTTGCTACAAAATAGGTTGGAAAAGAAAGATAAGATTAATTCACATGTTGTAACAGCACATATTTCAATTGATTTGTCAGTGTCATAGTGGTGCATTCATATATTTCTTAAGTTGTTTTGGTTCATTCGATGGTTGAAAGTTTGAATGTGAAGGCATACCCCAAATAAAATTTACCAATCATTTAAACAGTGTACCATTAAATTGTTGTGGTAAAATAATATTATTAAGATCATGAAATGACAGATGATTTGAACATGAAGTTATGAAATTAACTCTGAACTTGAAGCAAGGATGGACCAGGGAACTGTAATTTTTGAGAGTTACTGGAAGGACAAAGCAGTGTAGACTCAAGTCCAGTGATAATTGGCCAAACTGGAAACGACATGTGTCAAGCTACAGTGCACATGTAATAACACCCAATTATCCCAATAATTGGTTTAGCTTCACCTCCCCAGTTAATCCCTTTTATTTGGGTGGATTAGGATAATCCCTCTCTTCTAATCCACCTGTCACCACTTAATCTGTTCTGGTGACCTGAAGAAGGATGGTGGGAGGTTAAAAGAGAGGGAAAGTTTATTGACCTTAGACCAAAAACCTTTTGATTTGTCTAATATCAGAGTTTGTGTACCGGCAGGTCAAATTGTAGGTGATTGATAATTAAATAAATTTGAATTTGAGTTTGAATCTAAATTAAAATTACATTTATTGATTCATTTGTCATCAAAGCATCAATCCCATACCTGTCAACCCTTACAAATAATCCAGATTATTCTGATTTTCTGGATTCCTTGGACCTGAAAATCCGGAATATTCTGATTTCAGAGTTCATGTAGTGTGTGCGTTGAATGGCTGCATGATTGAGCAGCAAATTTGTATTTACTTTTTGGTACAGATTTACTGCTGCAAGTGCGATTTCTTATTTTTGAAGGCATACCTTGCTAAATATTCCTAATTCTTATTTTCAAATGTTGGCAGGTATGTAAATTGTCACGTATCAGTGATTGTACACTAATCTTTTCATAATTGTTTTACTTGAAATGGAGCCTATCTGTGAATCTGCATCATTTCAGTTTCCTTGCAGCAAATATTTCAGACTCTCTCATTTACTTTGATAATAATAACAAATATGTTTTTAATATGAACCTTTGACTGGTGCACAGTTTTGGCCTTGAGGCAAGCTAATCAAATTGATGACGCTATCATTGTCTAACAATACACCTGCACATCTTTATCAAACCATGCCTTGGGTAAACAGATACGTTTACAACCTTTACATTCGGGCAATCTAGACGCATACTATTGATCACTACTGGAGTGTGTACAACCTGAGGTTGTTCAGATCTTCCAATTGAATCTTATTAGGTATGTTTTCATCAGCTCGAGATTGCCAAATAGTCCTCTATTTTTTATTTGTGAAATGAGCCCGAAGTTACAAATCGCGCCTTCATCAGCTTGAGACTCAACCCGAAACTCGAGCTCGAGAAATTAGCTTGAGACATTTTGCTCAGCGTTTGTGCATAGTGCGAGTCTTCTGGCTGATGAAAACGCACCGGACAAATAGCGGGATATTTTGCAAACTAGCCCAAGATATCTTAGGATGATTATCTCGACCAAATATCACACTAATTGCAACTGCGGGCTGATGAAGACTCAAATTAACTGGATAATTTGCGATCAA
The DNA here is from genome assembly GCA_035222895.1 of Strongylocentrotus droebachiensis. Taxonomy (NCBI): domain Eukaryota; kingdom Metazoa; phylum Echinodermata; class Echinoidea; order Camarodonta; family Strongylocentrotidae; genus Strongylocentrotus; species Strongylocentrotus droebachiensis. The sequence continues at coordinate 24,834 of JAVYIG010003929.1, forward strand.
GATAGTTCAAATAGCGGGATATTTGGCAATCTCGAGCTGATGAAAACGGGCCTAGAGAGAGAGAGAGAGAGAGTTCTATCGTGGATGCAATCATGCAATGATCAAAAGCACTACAAATGTAATCATGTAGAACTTGGTGTTTACAGATGTACATGTAGTTGTATTTAGTTACTTGAATTTGATTACATTTGGTATAGGGAATAAATAGTGCACATTATGATCTATGACCAATGTACATGTAGCTTATTATACTAAATTTTGTATCACAAAACAAAACAAAATAAAAGAAACTTTGTATTGTAGTTGTAATGGTCTAGCAAATTTATAAGAAGTTCTTTGAAATGCTTCCTACCGTAAGTCATTTGATAATTGATTATTAATACCCTTCCAATTATAAACTAATCTTTAATGAAAGTGTTTAGAAAGTTATTCCTCACCAAGATGACCTGCATATGAACTGGAGATTCTATTCTTCCGAGAGGTTTAAGTCTGAAATATGATAGGTGATTTCATTGTAATACATTTGGTGTTCACTTCACACAAAGAATAGGCTTTCTCATTGCATTAGTTTATAACAAGCATCATTTCGGTCCATGCAGGGGATATTTATTTTGTAGCTGGTGTAATAAAGAAAGTACATGTACTTGTAGTTGTACCAGTAGGGTAGGAGCTAGAATCCACCTTCTGTGGGCTACACTACAGCAATTACATGAATCCACACATTCATCTACATTGTAGGATGTCATTGATGTTTTTGGAGAATTGTGTTCTGTGACTGAAAAGGTATGTTTTATTAGTGGTTTTGAATTAACATTTTTGGAAGGTCTTATTAGTGGCTTATCTTTGATTTCTTGCAGCAGTATTTAAAGGATCCTTGAAAGTTGACAGCCTTGCTGAATAATTAAGTCCTTATCAAAGTTGTATCAAGCACTGATCAGATAGGCCTACCTTATTTTCCAATCATTTACAGACAGGTTATCTGATTGGTTTTGCATCTCACATAATCTGCAATCCAATTTTTTGTATAGATTTGATTTCCATTTGGATTTGGGGATGGTCTTGAATTATTGGCTTATCCTTGATTTCTTGCAATGGTATTAAAGTTTCCATGAAAGCTAATCTGATAACTCATTGTTTCTTCCAGTTGTATCAATCCCTGATCAGATAGGCCTACCTCATTTTCTAATCTTTCACAGACAGGTTGTCTGATTGGTTTCGCATCTCACATAATCTGCAGATAGGACTGTATACAGTATAGACGGGTTGACATATATAGTCCCACACATACATTCTTGCGTGATATCTAGGTTAAACTCTGTGTAAAGTCTGTGTCCTGCATTTATTTATTCACCTTATCTACCCTCTTGGCTCTCTTTAAATACATCAAAGGTTTATATATTTGCTTTGCCTAATTCAGACTATTTGTAAGGTCAGAGATTATGTTTGAATAGAAGATGAGATGTGAATCAAATGACTTGGAAAATATACACAGATTCAATGGCAGTTTAGGCCAATTAAAAAACAAACATGTTGAGCGTCCTGCCTTTTTGAAAAATAGAAAAGGAGGAGGCCCTTTTTCTTCTTCATTTTCCTTGACGGTCGGGATATTTTTCAAGATGGCTGCAATCATTTTTTGTAGTTGAAACTTTAGGAAAAAAATCATTTGAGTAGCATGTTTTTCATGTTTTTTCATTTTTAACAATATTGGAAAAAAAAGAAAAAAAAGCAGGCGGCCCCCTAAAAGAAAGCGGTCGGGACGCTAAACGTGAACATTTTTTTGAATGGCCCTAAGAGCACTACCAGGTATTAGTAGAAGGTGGTGCATTAGAAGGGGTGGGCCCACAGCCCACAGGTTATATTATAGATTATTGAATATGATGGGATTGGGCTTGATTTAATGGCGTACATGTTTCCCATTTATTAACCCATTGCATACTGGAGCCAAGTGGCCCTATCTTAAGCCCATGGGAATGATTCATTAGTCAGCGGTTAACTCCTCTGGACCCCACTCCATTCATTTGAAATTTAAATGGATGGAGTCCATATATTCAGAACCTAAGAAGATTTCTCCAGACCCTCGAGGAGTAAAGTCAATGTTGAGAACTAACTGGAGACATGTATTATACACATCTATATGAACAAATAAAACAAAACTTTAAAAATATAGACCTATGGCCTATTCTTGATCAAAACTGTATGATTTCAAATGCTTTTCCGTAGATAATAATAATATTTAATTTTTATATAGCGCTTAATACAAATGTCTCTAAGCGCTTTACATATATACTATTACCCCGGTCATTGGATTCAGTGCTTGCCCGCACACAATGTGTGCACAATCTCCACTCCCGGGGGAGCGTTCCATGTTATTATTTCTACTGCAGGTATTGAGGTCAGTGTTCTGGTTTAGATGCTCGTTATTGATGCAGATACTTATTACTCAAATAGGTTACAGGTACATGTAGATAAAACTTACTGTCTAGACCTGTGTCCTTCCATTCTAAATGTGATAACAAAACTTGTGTAGGAATATAAACTTTTGTGGCCATATTTCTGTTACATTAGCAAGTGATGGTTATGATCCACAAAAATTGAGATAAAAGAAGAAAGAATGAAATGGAAAAAGAAAAATGAGGAAATTGCAGAAACAGGGAACTTGTAAAGCTATGAACTTTTATCCAAGGAATTTTAGGCGGATTTTTAGAACCACACATTCTTCTCCATTTTTATGCAATCAAACTGTCAAAATATTCTGTAAAATATAACAATTTATCATTCACAAGGAAGCCCTTTGTCCCATATTCAAGGTTTCATGATGCCATGGCACTTCCTCTGAAGTCTACTAATGGCACGATGACAAGAGCAAAAGAATGACTATTCTGTTTCAGACGATACAGACACATCTGGAAAAAATGCAGGATCTCCCCTGAAATATGGAATGCTGGAAAATTGATTGCTGTGTCAAATTTGATTTGCTTTTGGGCTGAGCTTATAACTGCTCTTGCAAATTGTGTACAACTTTAGTTGGAGCCCAGCAGTATTGCCTCTAGAAAATGAAAAGAAATAAAAGGTAATCTTGGTTGCTTATCTCAGATAGATTGCCTTTTTAGTCAGGGAGATATTTTGGAGGAGATTTGATACAGAAAAATGTTGGGAAACATGCTCCTTAGTTTATTGAAGGTTTTGTGGAGGGGATATGATTAATGTAGGCATACACTGTGAGATGAAATTATTAGAGATGATATTTAATTTAAGTAAATCTATAAGTGTGGTGTAGATTTAAAAGAAGTATTCATTTTGTGTTAAGCTTTTAATACATCAAATGTGATAAAATGGAATGTTACATTTAGGTTTTTCAAATCTTGTCTTGTCTGGTCCTTCTGGTCTTTTACTATTCAATGCTTGATTCCCCCACCCTTCCCTCCTTCAGTTCTTATAAAACTAGACACTTTCTAGATTTTCAGGAACTGTTCATTTTTTGAAAGAATTAAATCATAATATAGATTTAACATTTCTTCTTCAAAGCAAATTTTCTTGCTGTAAAACAGCACACATGCAGATAAGTGCGTTTGCAAATACAATCTACATGTACCTGTATGAAATAAGCATATTGTCAATATTTTGTTATTACAACTTTTAGTACATATATTACCTTGTAAGTGTTTTGTGAGCAAACAATCGCTCTCCAGTCATCCATTGTATATATGGGAATTCTTTGTTGGCTCTGCTGGATACCCCTTTCATACTGCAAAGTTAAACCGAAACAAATTTTAAATATTAGAGGAGAAAGTATCACATGCCCATCAAACTCTAGCAATTGTAAAGTGATTGTTGTTGCAAGACATTTATAAACAACCTGGTACAATTCTTTATTTTTCCTTGATATGCTGACATGTTTAGAACTTGTCAATAATGATGTTCTAATCTGAAGATTGCGTAGTATTAGGACTGTATTATTTCTGTTGTGTTAGGTGTGAATAGGGCATTGTATTGGTATTCAGTATTTTTCACACTTAGCTTCACACTACTTCTGTAATTATCATTCATTTGTGAAGACAGATGAATAGATCATATCTCTGGGGGAGGGAGTGTGTTTGAATGTGTAGGGAACTGGAAAGTTGTCAGCACATTCTCAACATTTTTCTTCAATGATTAATAATCTTTTCTTTTAAAGTTTCTTTCAATTTACCACTTGTCAGTAAGTAACTTAGAAAGGTGCATATTGTCACAGCATGAAAGATTATTTTACAATTCTGTTCCTGCTTACAAAATCCCCCCCCCCCTCCCCTCTTGAATGAAAGCATTTGTGTAAGGTGTATGGATAATGGTGGTGTTATCAAATTTTTTGACAAGACTGCAAATGCCACTAAATATTTGACAGATTTCAGGTGAATGTGATAGTTCAGTTTATCATTCATTATTAGTATACATGTAGCTATTAGAGTATTGGACATGCCATTTTGTTATTGCATATAAGGGAAAGAAAACAATGTACCTGTACCTCACACACATATTATTCACCCGACCCCTCTCGCTCGCCTTCACTCCCTCGGCTAGATATACATTCAACTGGAAACTCATCAGATATTGCAAATTTCTCCCAAATTGGCTCATTCCTGTTCAATGACACTTGAGAGTACTTTGGAGTGAAAGAGCCCGTTTCGCTCGTACGTGCCTCCCAATGTATTCTCTGCAATTCAAGGGAGAATGAACCCTGTTTGTTCATATGCTCTATCATCACAACATATTTTGTTTAGTTCCTTTAATAGAAATGTTTACTGATGTGGATGAATATACAATAACTCACAAATTAGTTCCATGTTATGTAATATGTTATGAGGTTAATACAGTGGTGTCATTTTCCTTTAAATAAATGAAAGTAGCTTTTGAAGTAGCTTGAAACAACATACCGGTAATGATGGAGTTGACATTGGTAATAATTTGTTGTGGCCAAAACAAATCACAAACAAAAACAGAAATGGTTAACAATATTGAATGTTTACACTGCCCAAATTATCTTGTGGAAGATTGCTATCATCATAAAAGATGCTGTTGAAAGTGTGAACACATCATGTGTCCCATACATCTTCAATATTGGTTCCTCGGTAAATGGGTCACAACTGTTTTTGTGTGGTTTTGTATTATTGCTAGTGTGAGGGAAAGGCAAGGTAAACGATTTGTAGAAATTGAAAAGTAAAGGATTAAGGATCAACGGAGCAATATCCTTATTGAAGGGCAAACATTGACAAGAATAGTAAATATTGTGCGGTGTCTTTTTTCACAGGTAATGAAGGATTCTTGCTAAGAAGAGATGGAAATATGGCCCACCTTCAAGTGACAATAAATAGGTCTAGATATATTAATAATGACAACAAAGACACCACCACCAACAATAACAATAACAAGAATAACAACAACAACAAAAACAATAACAACAAACCAGATGAAGGACAATATGAGGTGGCATCAGGCAAACCGAGGGCTTATATTCATAAAAGGGGGTGGAGGGAGGGGGGGGGGGGGACTAAAAAACACTAATAAAAAAAAATAAAAAAAAATCATATTTTCAAATACCTACCCGGTATTTTGAAAATTGAAGGGTAGTTTTAATGCATACTTGGGGTAACAATCAATTATCTTATTTTCTTATTGATTTCTGATTTGCATTCTTGCCTTTATCTCTTGCCTATTTGTTATTCATAACCTGTTTTTATGGTGTATATTCCGCTACAAAATGCTCCTTCTGCTTCATGTATTTTGCTTCCCACACTCTCTGTCTTACAAAGTAGGTTATATACAGTTCAACATTGATATGTGATTTAAGCATATGAATACATTGAACCATTGTAGTACTGCTGTGTAACTAGTAGTGATTGTTCACTGTTCATTGCACAAACCTCTTACCTTTTCAACATATCATATTCCATTTTATTCACACTTAAAGATATGAACAATATTGTGATATTTCCTTGTTCATTTTGCGTATTAACTGCTTTCGATTCATTGAAAGAGCATTATGGAAATGCACTTAGCATATTTGTACATGGTTAAAAGCTCTATTGTAATGGAGCACGTTTTATTCAAGTATTGATTTTGAATTGAGTTAGAGCCTGAATGAAGTTGAATGCCAGAAATCAAGCGTGAAATAATCTAACCATATCAGATAATCACGGAACAACTCTGTAATGTTAAATCATAAGCCTGCACGTGTGTGCCTAGTGTGGTTGTATACGTGTGAGAAAGTGGGATGAGATGAGGATGATACCTATCTGGATAGGGTACCTTCTGATTACATCTCGTCTCTTAGGGAGTTCTATTCTGTATTCTGTCCACTATCATTTGATTCAAATTGGAATTGGATTTGAAATGTGATGCTCAAGGACTTTGATTCTAAAGGACTTTGAATGTTGTTTGACTTGAATTGGACAGTGAAACCATCAGGTATGTAACTTGTAATCCTAATTTTTGTATTAAGTACTGTAGTTAAATTAGACACTTATGTACATTTATTATTCTGCTGAGTTTTGATGGTGACTGATTTCGCACTTGAAACACATCTTCTAATTTTGATAATTTTGAACAAGACAGCCATGCTAACTGGTGTCCATGCATCTTCAGAAGGTTTTTGTTGCATGCAAGAGAGATTTCAAAATATGGGCTTCAAATCTTTGGGATAGTTCATTGAAAGTTCATAGACGTATAGTGTTTGTTTATTCTTATTTGTTTAACTTTTTTGCTAAAGACTGCAAGTTTTATAATTGTGCTACTAACAAATGTTCAATTCTTATCATATACATGCAGTCCATATTCATTTGAGGTAAGACATCCCCAAAAGATTATTGAAGGAAAACGTGCGCATCAATTACTATGCCATGCAAGACCTTTAGTACATGGTATGCGATCTTTGACCAGCTCTTGTTGTGGAAATGGACATTATACTTACAAATTTCTCCATTCAATCTGGTGTCAGGGAAGTGGTGTATGCATGAATGCACTGTTTTCTTCGTCGGGTAGATTGATAAGATTTGTAGAATCACTGTGGAGTGTGTAGCAATCACAACTTCATTACGGTTTCATCTGTCTGCCGAGGGATGAGAAGGCGTCAACATTTGTTGGGAGGAAGAAGGGAGCCACATCTCAAGACATAATCAATTCCTAGTGGGAGAAAGAAAGAGAGAGAGAGAGGGAGAGAGAGAGAGAGAGAAAAGAGAGAGAGAGAGAGAGAAAGAGAGAGAGAGAGAGAGAGAAAGAGAGAGAGAGAGAGAGAAAGAGAGAGAGAGAGAGAGAGGGGGGGGGGGGGGAGATAGACAGAGAGAGAGTATGAGAATAACAGGGAGACCAAAAGAAAAAGAGTATGAGCAAAATGATTCCAGTTTAATAAACAGAAGGTAGGGTATATGGTGTGGACAAGAAGATGGGTATTATTACATTACCTATACAATATAAACATCAGTAGAGATATAAAGCATGTAGGTCCATGTATAAAGAGTATATCGGTGAAGCTGAAATATTCCTTTTATGCTACGATGCATGTTTGTAATGCAATAAGGTTTTATCTCCAGTAGAATGAAGAGAAGGTAAAGTTGTCATTGATTCACATACATGTACTGATGTACTGTTCATAGGCTCAAGCACTGCAGATATGTATAAAGTTGTAGTATCACAAAACTGGTGAAAACTTCAAGGTTGTTACAGAGGAGCATAAAGTATAAAAGTGTTCAGAAGTTTTTGTATAGTTAAAACCCTAAAGGTATCCCATGGAAACTCCAATCAAACCTGTCTATTCAGGCCGCCCCTGAAAAAAAAAAAGTGGCTACTGTAGACAGGTGGCCTTTTTAGACGGGTTCTTCAACACACATATCATTTCGGAATGGAGACAATATGGTTGAGAGGTGGCCACTATTAAAGACAGTTTAGTTTTGACTGTATATCTTTGGATGTCGATAAAGAAATCTGGTGATAATTGCACTTGCTGCCTTATATTTGTTTTTAATGATGATTGTTAGCTGGTGGATGTCTGTGAGCTCTCGATCTATGTCATCATTCGTGTGTATGAAATGTCTGCTTTCATCGTAGTGTCTGAAAATAGTCATGCTCTTTCTTTCAAAACATCTGTGCATCTGTTCTGGCAAATGTTATATCAATTTTCACTATACCGGTAATTACAAAAGCATCAACACCATTGTGTGCCAGTATCAAAATTCTTAGGCTTACATCATCTCTTTAGGTCTAGGGAACGTTCAAGCGATTTTTTGGAGCTAGAATCACAAACATGAATCACAAATCAAAACGCTGTTAAAAAACATGGTTACTGCGGGAGAGCGTTCATGCAAATTTTCATTTCAAGCCCAGTCACTGCCCATCACACTGTGCAGTTTGACCCAGGAAGTATAGGTCAACTTCGCCGCATGCTTTCTGTCTGTGTTTACGGTCGACTGTCGGGCAAACCGGAATAGGCCACGATAATGACGTCATATAATCATGATTGAGATCTCCGTTCGTTTAAATAAATTTTAGCGACCGTGACCCTGCAGAATCGTGATACAAAACGTATCTTTTTCAGCGTTTCATGTTTGTGTTTTTAAACACATTTATGTTTATGACCGACGAAAAATCGCTTGAATGCAACCCTGTTTTAAACTAAACGTCTTTGGGTGAAAAACTGTTGATTGAACGCACCCCTAGAAAGGTGTACCGGTAATTACAAGAAGTGGGATATATTGATGTAAAAAAATGGTCATGTACCCTTTACAGCTCATTTTTATGTATGTTATTACCAATGAAAAAAAGAAGTCGGTCAGTTTCTCAATTAGTGTCCGACAGAGAAGTCTAGAAAGTAAAGAGGTTTTGTTGAAAAATATAATTTTAATACTAGGACACTGCCAACATTTAAATTTTACAGATGGGACATATGTGACATATTCATAATTCATGCACAGTTCTACAGAATTTGATGTTGGCTACAAAAGGGAACACTACTTTTAAAATCAAAACATGTTGAAATGAAAAAAGTAGTTCACACAAAATCATCCTACAACAAAAGCATTCACAATCTGAACTGCACTTCAAGATATAGCTTTTGTACAATGTGAAGTACCTAGCAATTGAATCGATACATCCTACGATATCCCTTACCAAAACCTCATTCCTCCTGAAGACGGCCTATTATCTGAGGCACATAACTGGCTACTATCTACTTTGCATTTAAAGCTTAAGCTTTTATCCTTGACTTTAAAGCAACAGGCACTTACTTTAATGGCTTTAGTGGTCTTTATTTTTGATAGCTATAGAAAAGGAATAGCACTGGCTGACTGACAGGGAAGACTAGATATCCTCATGAGCCACTATGTCGATATCTTCTGAAGATATCCTCATGTATCAGTATTTTTATGTCAGTTGGAACTTCAAAGATATCAGCAGAATCTCAAGTTTGGTATAATTTCCCTTTCTGCTTTTATATTCACTGCAAAAATATGAATAACATGAACAGCCGCGTGACCCATCAAGTAGTTAACTGTCATTCAAATAAATTAAAAAAATATCAACACTTAAAGAAAGGTACTTAAGGGTATTATTTCAACTTATTTTTCAAGTGACTAGACTTGGAAGGAATGTTATATTGGAATATTCTACAGGGTTGTTAAAATTCAGATTTAAGATGTAAAAGCCCCCATCAGGTCGATCATCAACTAAAACTTATCTCAAACTTTATTTGTAGCAGCAAGACGAGTTTATGATAGTTTGTGCAAAATTTCAGATCAATTAAAAGACTCTGTGGTTTTCTTTCAATGAATGAAAATTGAAACTCTCATTTTGTACACAAAAAATGGGATGAATACAACACTGCCAGTCGCAAAATTCAAATTTGAAAAGAAAGTTTTGAATTATGATTCTTTTCGTAACAATTTTGCCCTTTTTAGTTTTTACAATTTATATAGATTTTCACAGTGCAAATCCCTGCTACACCCTTGAAAGAGATTGGGTGTTTTTGCCTCGGATTCTAAACAAAATCCTGGATTTAGCTCATGCTGCAATCCTAATTATAAACCTTTATGTCAATCAGGAATCCCATGACTTTGACAAGCCGATTGCCTGTCTGATTATCAAGATATTTATGATTGGAATTAGAAATGTCAAAACCTTTTGCCAAACAGTTTTAAACAACACTATAGTCTATTAAGATGAGTATGGTAAAATTGGTTACCGGTACTTTTTTGAAGCACTATATGATCCATTTTGAAGCGCAATTTGTTTAGGGCTTTAATATTACACCATATCACAGACACTGATTTAACAAGTAGGGCCATGCATTTCAGATTTGTAAAACTGGAAACTTTGTCAAACAATGCCTTTAAGGATGTGTTTTATGACTATTCTGTTGAGCAGCAACAAGATGGTCTCTTTAATAGCATAACAACACAAGCACTGTAGCAATGAATTGTCCATTTAGCATGATAAAAACCGCTTCAAGTCTGCATCTCCACTCCATTAGCTTGTAAGGCTCTTTATTTGTTCATATGAGAGTCTGGGATCGTTGGAACATTATCTTCCCATTTGCCCAGGCACTGCAGCTGTGTAAGCGAATTTAGAAAGGAAACTGAGGAATGCTTTGAGCATGATTATGAATCCATATTTTCCACAGTTGTCAAGGTGACCTTTACGACATTCCTCTAGAAGTTTCTTCTAATGATATTAAGTTGAATATTATCATTGGCTGGAATTCTGTAATGATTCATATTTGCTATTGATGAGCATTTTGGAAACAAACTTATTATCACAAAGTGTTTTGGGCATATGCTTATAGTGGATAAAGTTATATGTTATGGAAAAAATGAATGTGCCAGAAGGGCATTAATTCATGTTTTTAAAACACAGAATAAATTACTATGTGGCTCTTAGCAAACAAAGCTACATGTCCTTAGTGTATTTCAATGTCCTTAGATAGAATTTGTGTGTTAACTCTATATACAAATTTATCATTTTCAAGTGACTAAATAGAAGCACCTTTTTTTCTTCTTTTACACATGATGCATTAGTCTTTTACATTTCTGTTTGGTTGTTGAAAATCAGAGTTTGTTTAGTCTGTGTGTATGGAAGGAAGAGATGCTTTAATCTCTAGACTATGCTGTAATGATTTATGGGGGTGTGTCACCGTAATTACATGTAGTATGCTAATGATGGCTTGGTGTAAGTGTTTGCATGTTAATACCTAATCAAAGCACGACCCAAGGAATCACAAGGAACCCTGTTCCAATTATTAGCGTACATGTAGAACCTGATGCCAATTTGCAATTGCTTTTATGTATTTAATAGATTTTTCTACTTTCCATCAATATTAACAGATGAAATTTGAAAAAAAGTAGGTATACATAGTAGTCCACATGAATAAAAGATACACGTTTGTATATACATGTATATAAATAAATAAATGAACAAATGAATAAATAACATTTCATTCATAAAACACATTTTCATGAAAAAGAAAATAGTTAATAACAAACAAAACAAAATTCTTATCATTCAAAACGTACATTAATTATAAAAAGGAGGATTAAGAAAAATTAGAAAAAATATGTTTTCAGACACTTGAAAGCTGCAAGAGTATGGCATTTCCTTGACACAGGGGGTAAGGAATATATACAGTATGTATGTATATATATATATATATGACTGTTTATAAATATACAGTCATAAGTCATAATTATTTATGTGTGTTTCACAATAATGTGCCCCCTATTACTCAGTCACCTCTAGAAAAATCTTCATTTTTTTTCATGATGAAAAACAATAATTTTTATTTCCCTCATCATGTACCTTATTTCTCTCTCACCAAGAAGTTTATTTGTTGTGTGTGTTTGTAATGCCTGCAAACATTGCCTTCCATACTTCTTCCATAAAAAAATGAAGATGAAAGGAAGAAGAAAAGATTAGTGCACAAAAGGAACAGTTGATATCATCAGCTCAGGATTAAAAATCAGTTAATCTGGTAATTCCATGGGATTCAATTATAAAAGGGACTTGGAGGACGAATAAATGTGACTTTATTTGCCTCTCAGTTCTCTAAACCCCCCTGTCCACACACAACATTTTCCGTGATTAGGCGTGATTAGCTATACCGTTTCGCGATAGTTTTACGATGAAAATTGTGTGTGTGAATGCTCACTAACGATACGTCGTATAACAAAACTAGTCTAACGAAAACGCAGGTTTGGGCATCGTTTCGAACTGAAACTCAATAAAGAATCACCCCTAATCACGGAAAATGTTGTGTGTGGACAGGGGGAGTGTAACTAGTGTAACTAACTGGGCGGGGCTTAACGTGACCTCGAGCGAAAGGAGTCCAGACCTCTCATTTCCGCTGTCATTTCATGACTGCAGTAGCAAACTGCGCACCTATACGACATTTCGCTGTAGAGTTTCAGGATTACTTTCTTCTGTGTGTGGACATCCTGGTATTTATACGATGATTATTTATACAACGTTTCTTGTGTGTGGACACTCTGAAATTTATACGATGATTCTTTATACTACGTTTCGTTACAGAGTTTCGGGATAAATTATTTTGTGTGTGGACACGCTGTAAGGGATCTTTGGTGATAATTGAATCTTATTCCCACACTTTAAAGGTAAAGTTGAGTACTGGTCTCTTGATTTTGAAAATAAAGAAGGAGAAGAAGAGGAAAAAGATATTGTGTAGAGAGTTTTGAGAAGAATTGTGTTTAATCAGGTTTGGGAATCATCAATTCAGATTCAGATTCATTTTATTTGTCCATTTGGAAATTCAGTTGTTACATAAAGCACATGAACAATATATATACAATAGAAAATAATATACACAATTAGATAATACACAGTAGCAAATGTACAATCAAACTTATAACACTGATTATATATTGCCAAAATTCATAAACTTTGAAACGCAACACACACAGATATGGGGACTACACACTTATATGGCATTAAAATTGATTCAATGTTTCAGACTATTAGTGGAATATGAGGGCATGTCAGAAACAGTCCTTTTCGTGTTAAGTTGCTACTATGATATTCACCCATGTAGAAATATTATTAGCAATAATGATCACTAATTAGTTTGCACCTTTACATGGCTGAAGCTTCTCTTTAAGGTTTGTTGTTACTTTCATGCTACATTCATCTATGTGATGGAGGTTAATGTGTAAGCACGGCTTCAATGCAATTCATCCATTCTTTAATTCCCTTGTGAACATGGGATTCTAGTAAATAAAAACTTGTCACGATAAAAACCTACCATGATTGGAAATTACTTTCTGTCCATCGCTTGGATTTCAAAACTTCAGACATAAAAAGAATAAAGAAATATCAATCATTTGAATCTGAGTTGGGATTTTTACGAAGCAAGACATTGTGTGTAGAAAACTGTTTATAGAAAAAAGTTCCAAGTATTATTTTTGTTTCAGAATGGGATTGTATTTCATTTTATTTTTGTTTGTGCACATTCAAGTATGTCTGAAATTCAGAGAAAAACAAATTATAGTGGGTGTTGTACCTAATAATGTGAAACATGGAGGAGAAAAGCACAATGAACCTGTCTGTCCGTTTCCTGCCAAGGTGCCAAGTTTGATTTAATTCCTTATGAAAACCACTTATACAGAGGCATGAAAATGGCCTTCATTCAAATCCATAACAGTTAAAATTTCTTTGGATTTCCCCTCATAACCTTAAAGGTATTACCAGGTATCAAGACTTTAAATGTGACAATGAATCAAAATTGAGTTCAAATTGGTACAAATATTACATTTATGACAGTAAAAAAAGTTGCCAGATAATTTGGAAAACATGTTTCAGACTCACAATACACACAATTATAGGATATGTTACAAGAATTGTTCTGAATTTCCCGCCTGGTGTTAATTCCAAAGTATCTTTTATTTGAATATAAATCACAGATAACATAATATGCAAGGGTTTAGAACTTAAGATGTATTACATTGTTAGGAAATATCACTGACAGATTAATATTTGTCTCCCATTTCACTCATTGTTTGAAACTCATATAATGTTCTGCTATTTAACCATGTTAAAGATATAGTCTCTTTAACAATTTTTTTTTAGCAGTTTGAAAGAATTGAATAAGATTTTGGGAAGGTGTGTTTTTTCTCGTTTAAACATCAATCATTTTGGAATTCAATGTCATGACCTGGAGGGTTCTTGGAGAAAGATTTGAAGTTAGACGAGACCTTGAGATGGAAACCAGGCTTTTGGAGAGATGCCTGGTAACATCAATCAAGATATGACATCGTAACAATGGCCTAAAATAGATGAAAGTGTCAAAATGAATGAAGAGAAAAGTAGAACTTGTGTTAAAGAGAGAGAGAAGGGGGAATAGGAAGGAGGATGGGGAGGAGACGAAGAGAGAGAGAGAGAGAGAAAATGAATGCCATATGCCATATCCAAACAAGACTAGGGCTCTATAAATTTATTTACACTGTAACAGTTTACACCCTTCCACAAAGACATTTTATTAGTTTAATATATTTGTCCTGTTCTCTTATTAATTATGCTGATGTTGTAGGTCTCTTTATGTTTTGCATTTTTTGTTTTCCTATTTGGCAAGTGCTGAGCATTTGTTCAGGACTTTTTAGCACTGTGGGAAGGGGCCTTTATGTCTGTATTGTATCCTGTAATGATCATGATGAAATTTGCTCCGGGAGGCCTATATGTGGTAGTTTTTCATTGCATTTTGCATCACCTATAACTAATTAGCAAGAAATGGATGTTTGCTTAGGATTTTTAGCCCCATTAAAGGAGACCTTTATATGTCTGCAACTCTGCTTTCTATTGTTAATGGACAATTTCTTTAATATGTTGTTATTGTGTTTAATTGGTCTCATGTAGCTTCATACTAATGATGAGTCAAATAAAGTGGAATTTTGAGAACAATGACCAATGACAGCACAGCGGTGAGCCAGAAACTTGAGAGAGCTCTCAGAGATTGTTATTTTGGTTGAAGGGTTTCAGACTTTCGACATATGGGTATTGTTGCACCCTTTTATGCAAAGTCTTGTTCAGATGTGTTACCCGCTTTGGTCTACTTGGGTGTTACAAGTAGGTGTCAAGCCTAGTGTTGTGTTTGCGTTGAATTCGTTGACATCTTCACTTTGACTCAGTGTTTGTGCTCGACACATTCTTGAAGTGGCTGAGCGTACATGACATAATGACCAGGGTGTAGACAGAGGAAAGGGGGGGGGGGGGGGGGCAGTGGAGATTGAGAGAAGAGAGCATGGACAACTTCTCTCTCTCTCTCTCTCTCTCTCTCTCTCTCTCTCTCTCTCTCTAAAGTTTATTTGGAGAGCTTGAAAAAGAAAGTTTATTTGAAGAGCTTTGAAAAGACACATAAAAACTGTGTTTGCATTGGCATGTCAAGTTAACTGTATAAAGTAACAGGAAGGATGATGGTGGGTTTTTATAATCTTACTATCTTTCCTCTACAGCATTGTTTGCTGCTATATGTTAAAGCAGTACAGCGCAATAGGGGGTGTTTGAAATGAAGAACTTTATTCATTCTTAGTTTTTTTTCCTCGTCTTTTCCTGAGGTGTAGTAGAAAGTGACTGAAATGGATAGTTTTGTTGTGCAATCTGGTTGGCTTTTTTGCTCTGAATCGACAGGGTGTCCTTATGTGGTTTTGGATGTGTGAAACCACACATGGGATTGTTTCTCTCTTTCCAGTCCTTTTACTACGTTTTCTATTTTCATTTCTCCTTTTAAGGAGGTAGACTCGTTAAATATTGTCTTATCACCCCATCGATCATCACAGCTTTTGTCTGTTCTTGATTATTTCTGAGCATGCCCCGTGTACTTTAAAATCTCTTATATGTTTATGATTTTTTTTTTAAATAGACTATTACATGTATTTTCCAATTTTGAGTCAATATCTATATATCATCTTCTCTCCTCTTCTCTTTCCAAGTAACCATGGCACTATAGAGTACCGAAGCTGTGACGTCATAAAAATCAATTTTTAGAATTTCTCAATTTTTTTCTTCATTTTCCGAAAGAACATCAAAAATAATGTCCAAATGTCGAAAACCAATTGAATATGTTAAATTTTGGCTGAGATATGACCATCTGAATAAATATACTCCCCATAGGAACTCAGTGTTATATGCTCTGGCTCTGGCTCCTAATGGTTAGGAGCCAGAGCATAACACTGAGCTCCCATAGGACATATATTCATTCAGATGGTCATATCTCAGCCAATACTTAACATATTCAATTGGTTTTCGACATTTGGACATTATTTTTGGTGTTCTTTCGGAATATGAAGAAAAAATTGAGAAATTTTAAAAATAGATTTTTGATGACGTCACACTTCTCCACTCTATAGTGATCTCTTTCCATTTTTGAAAGGGTTAAATTAAATGATACATGTAGGCATCTCCATCTGCTTTCTCTCT
Source organism: Strongylocentrotus droebachiensis (assembly GCA_035222895.1). Taxonomy (NCBI): domain Eukaryota; kingdom Metazoa; phylum Echinodermata; class Echinoidea; order Camarodonta; family Strongylocentrotidae; genus Strongylocentrotus; species Strongylocentrotus droebachiensis. The sequence goes on from JAVYIG010003929.1 coordinate 41,271, forward strand.
ATCTCTCTCTCTCTCTCTCCCACCTCTTTCTCTTTCCATCTCCGTCTCTTTACCTTTCATTCTTTCACCACCCCTCTCGTTCCCTTTAATTCTTTCTTCATTTCCATCCTCATTCACAGTATGTCATTTCCAGTGAGTTGCTCTACTCAGCATGGTGTGGATACAGTGAGCTCTAAATATAGAATTCCAGCGTTTATGTTTGTGTTCCTAATCATTCTCCAGTCGTAAATTTTTGTGATGTGATTTAGCCAGAGAGGTCAATGAACCCCCAAGCGTGTGAGGCTAGAGAAACGATCCAATCATATGTCTGTGACGAAGGCTGATTTGCTTGTGTTACAATGCTAATTGAACACCAATTTACACTGCTGTGAATACAAATTCCTTGTCTTCAATGATACATGACTTGGGCAGCAGGACAACCAAGAAAAAGTAAACATTTATAGGGAATGAAATGTGAAATATTATTCCTACCTAAAAAGGAAATGTCTATTGAATGAATGAAGTTGTACAAAAATAGGGAATTTTGTTGACAAAGTAGGATTTAGGAATCGTAATTAATTACCCAAAAGAAAACTCCTTCTTTCACAGATAAACATTAATGTGTTATTTTGAATTATTGTGAAATTTGATATTTGTTTTAGATTTCATGATTGCTGTTGAATTGGCAACATTCCCTTGTCTCATAACTTTCTCTTGACTCAGACTTGTAATAAGGTACATTCTTACTTTAATATGAAACATCTCCATTGTTAATACATGTAGACACTTCTCATAAGTGCATATTCACTTGCGCCATCTGGAATTCTCCTTGATTCCTTCTCTCTGCTTTGATCTTTTGAACCAGTCAATATCACAAATATTACTAGTGACAGCAATATGAAGCACACATTTTGTGCCACAAAACTCCAGAGAATTCACATCAGCTTTTCAAGCTATATTTTCCCTGAAAGTCATAATAGAGAAAATGATTTCATGTGAATTTCCCTAGCATGAACCTTTTTACAGTTCATTGTTGCAATATTTTCTTGAAAGAGTATGCAAAATATGTGGTTAGGAAATGTTAGGAGAATGTACCAGATTTGATTGTGAACTGGTGTATGTTTCTTTTATTTCCCATGATCTTTGTTATCAAGTTTTATTCAGATTAAATAGCCTGCCAATTTGATCAGAAAATATGATTAGTTGCCCAAATATTCTAATGCATTCTCTCCCATTACTCTTGCAATAATTTTTTTGTTTAATGTGTCTATTTGTTTATTGTCTCCCTTTATCCCATTCCTAGGAAAGCCCTTAACTTCTTGATAAAAAGAATAATTGGAAAATGAATTAAATCACAAGAGAGCAAGAAACTTTGATTGATCACAATAGCCTGCGTGCCTCAATTTGATTGTTGAAATTATTTGTGAGCTGAATCATATGGGTCCATTCAGGCTTAAAGGTAATACAAAGTTTTGGTATGGGGTCACGAATTTGGTTCAAATGAACATATTGGAAGTATATGCGATCCTATAATATTCAGTAATCGTTGTCTCGTTTGAAATCGAGTCTAAAGTTATGAAATTGTTAATAATAAACTCTTTATGTTGTATAGCTCCCTCTCAAGGTCAAGATATTAATTAAGCTATAAAACAATGTTTCTTGACTAAAATCGACCGATTAGCTTATCCCGTTTGAAAATTATATATCACAACTACATATTTTGAGATTTTCATGTCGCAGCTACCATTGTACGGCCGTAGGCGCTATTTGAAATTTATCAAAATTTACCGGGAGCACCGGTAATTATTTATATTCAATTTTTCTCGAAAGCAGAAGTGTTTTAGTATAGGGGCTAAATTTTCTAGTGCTTATAATACATCCACAGGGGCATCCAGATATATCAAAATTGTAAAGAATCACAATCCACCCAATTTTCAAAATTTTCCAAAACTTTGTAATACCTTTAATGATGCTGTATGCTCGAGTAGAAATACACTTCATACTGAAATTGTCCAGGAGTGCAGGAGATATTTGATTTTCTGCAAGGTTTTCCGAGTAGGTGTGTTCAGGGTTAGCATGTGAGTTTTGCCTATAGACCTGTATCCAATTGTTTGTTAATTTGATGGATGCTGAGATGAGGGTCAATGAACTATAGGAGATGTTGAATGAAGCACTGAAAAGATGGCTAACATTAATTTATCTGGAAAATTAATAATTTTCTGATTTTCTGATTCTTCTTGTGGATCATATGATATAGGCATACACGTAGCCCTGATTAGTGTTTATCTCTCAAAGCTCATTGATGAAAACTGATTATTCAGGGATGCCAGTTTTTAGGCAATAGCCTAAATTCAGGCCCTGGTGAGTTATTTTCAGACCATAGTTTAGGCTTTTCTGTGTACAAAATAGCTCATTCTAGGTGATTTTCAGGCCCTCTGATCCCCTGATTATTAACTTGTTCAATTCAATTCAATCATACTAAATTCAATCATTGCCATAAGCTTAATACAGGGGATGGGTTAATTCGTTCCTATTTTCACGAAGTGACGGTAGTGAAGGAAAATCCGCACGCAAATTGTATGCGATTTGCATTCACTACCGTCACTTCGTGAAAATAGGGACGAATTGTGTCTTTCAATGCACCAATAAAAATTACAGTTTCATGAATACAAATACAATTAAATCTAATTTAATTTTGATGCATGATTTGTTCTTACCATTGAGCATTAATATATTAGACTTGAAGTAGAATTAGGTCATATTATTCACAGTGTTAGATAATGAACGACCCCACTGATAACTGATCATATAGATGTCACCGCAGTAATCCATGAGGTTGCTCTGCTGACTCCTTAATTGATTAAAACCCTGGATATAATGTGCTGAATTAATTGCAACTTAATGAGTATCATTAGTTATAATCAAGGTCAAATTTGCGCAGGTAAAGAGATAAGTAGGTCTGGCATTGTTGTTAATCTTGTGCTGTTGATAGGGCTGATAAAGTCATTTTCTGCAATGAAGGCTTCTGCTTCTCTTATTAATGTCATTATGGAAGTCTTTTGACATTATTAGATGCAATCCATATGACTCAGCTGACATAAAGTTAGGCCTATGATCTTGATGTGCAGAGATAAGATGAATATGAGTACCATTCTCTTGCCGTTGCCACTTTTTAAAATTACAATATGAACCTTATTATCAGCTTGAGACAACAGAGGTGGGGCACTCCCCCCTCCCCCCCCCCCCCCCATTTATTCTGGACCTCTCAAGTTTAAAGCCTTTTAATATCAATTTTCCATTTTGCTCTTAAATCCCGTAAATTTCAAATCGGACACCCATTATTCGAAAAGAAAAGTTGGCGTGGATCCCTGTTTCTTTCTCTCTTTTTGTTTAGGTTAGAATTTTTGTATGAGGTCAGTATAGTTGATAATGGGTGTGTTTATGCTTCACTTTTTCTGGCCAGAATCAGGCATCTGTTACGCGTTTAGTTTAAAACACGGTTGCGTCCATGCTCACTTTTGTAGAATCACCGAAAAACGGCGATCACGATCGTAAACTCACAAAAAGATGCGTTTACAATTTGTAAATGCGTTTAAATGGGGTCAACGCACTAACCTCTAGTGGGTCTACGTAGCATGCACAGTGTAGGTTTGCGAATCCAGCTGGAAGACCAATTAAGGCCACACAGGGAGAATTGCCTGGAGGAGCCAGAGAAGTAAGCATAAACAGTACACCGTGGAACTGCGATTACGATGAGCGTTTACGATGAGCGTTACAAATCGCTCATTCTGCCTTCAAAATTTAAGCTTAAACGCACCCAATGTATCATATGTGGGACTGATGAAGAATTTCATGTATATGATCTGTCTTAAAACATATTCCATCTGGAGAGGATCCGTTGAGTTGAAGTGCATCTGATGGTCGGGAAGAAATATTATACCCCTTGACAAACAACAGGGCTATATCTGAAACTTGCGTACACGGTGATACAGCCCTCTTAGACGTAATGAACAATATTTGATCCGGCGGCGATATATAGTCTCTTAGCGTTACATCTCAAGCTGTGAAGGCGTTGAGAAGTGAAGGAGATCTACTAATCAAGTTATCACCTTCCATGAACGCATCTCTGAAATGGAAGATGGGGATTAAGGGTCTGTTAACATGGAAACTAAGAGCATCTGCTCTCTGCATGCATGTATGATAGACATGTACACGGTCATGCAGAAGGTTACTTTAGATGAGTGTGCTAGCTGTTGAATAATAAAGAAATGTACAGAGTGAGGCTTACAATAGTCACAACTCAAGCCTGAAATACAAGAAAGAGTCTTGGAAATACATTTGGAAAGGAATCTGTAATGTCGATTTGGTAATTGTGATTAAGAGCCAAAACCCAATGGGCTGAAAAACATCACAAAAATTATTTCCCCTCTTCTATGCTGTTGGATTATTGCTACTCAAATTGTCTGTATCGATATAGACATTAGACACATAAAATAAAAGAGTGGGAATATCCTTATTGCTTTATACCGTTACAGAAAAAGTAAACAAGTTGGGTCGATTGTTTAAATGCTGTTTCTGTTTTGAAGTTATACATATAGACAGCCCCCTGTAGATGTATATTGTAATGTACATGGAGAAGAACTGTCTAGAAGAAGTATGATAATTGGAGACTGAGTGTGTGCTCATTGCAATGAATAGTTTTATAGAGATGATAATCTCAAACTGGTTGATACGTAGTGCTAAAAAGAATTTTAAGATTGATACCAAAATCTCAATGAATAATATTAATGGAACTTACGATCGCCAACATGTAGGTAAGATTGTTTTGAGAGCTGAGACTGCATCACATATTGAGCTGTCGGTAGATAATCTTGCCTTACACCCTGTAACACCGTTGTTTCCATCGTGCCGTGGGGATGAAATGCTAATGAACGATGGTAATTCTATCATTCATTGCTGTCCTGATCGAATGATAAATGAAAAATGGAATCGCCTGGAGCTAGGCGCGGCATGCCTTACCTACAAAGTATCAAGTAGCCCTCTGTTTTTACACGGGGAAATGAATAATCATGGATAGCTCTTGGTCGGAGAGAAGCGTGCTAAGAAGAGAAGGCGTAAAAAGGTTTGAGCCTGATATTCTCTGCGAGAGGTTTAACTCATTGGGGTCCGACATCATTGGAGAGTTACTCTGACCATAATGAAGCTCACTCAGCATGGAGGATCAGGGGGGCGTTTCACAAAACTTGTCATCGGTGACAAATGACAGTTTTTGTTATAAGCTACTGAAATCCTTGCTTCTGATTGGTTATCAACAGATTTGTCACTGATTTTTGTCATTTGTCATTGAAAAAAGGCTTTGTGAAATGGGTCCCTGGTTTCCAAAGGGACATGGATGCATTCAGTTACCCATCTCAAGTCTCGAGGATGACAGTTTGGTCAAAGATGCACTATTTTGTCTGTTTTATCAACGCCTATGTTTCAAAACAGAGTTAATGCCCTTCTGGTTCCAGGAGAAAGACTTATATTGTTTTCTATACAACACACAAATCTACAGTGTGTACGGATTAGAACATTTAGCAAATAGTTTAGTAAAAAAACAATTCTGAAACAGTACAGTCAATGATTAAAGTCCCCTATTTTCTAGAAAAATGTCTCTGTTTATACTATTTGGTATGAGCCTTTGCCCCAATTTGTAGACTGTAAGCTTTTTGGTTCATTTTACTGGCTGTTGAGTTAAAAGTTACCAGCAAGAGTCAATTTTCTTTAAATCTGTAGAGCTTTCAATTCACTGTGGTGGCATTTCTCTATAGGTCTAGAGAGTTTGCCTAAATCAAAGCTCTTGAACTAAACAATGGTGAGATATAAAAGGATTTTATTTGATTTGAAGTGAAAAGAACAATTAATACAGTACCTACTGTATACACCCCCTTTCATTTGTTTACCCTCGTTTATCCTCTTGCTTGCCAGATTAGTGTTTGTGGAAAGGGAAAATACAACAGATTAGGCAGGATAATCCTCAAGCTTTTCTTCCTGGCTATTTGTTCAACAAGATGGTCAGAGATGCATTCACTAGTCAGCAGACTGGTGCTCATTTCCCTTCGCTATTAAATAATCCTGGAATATAAATCTAGACTAAATCTATTGTATTTGGATTGTGTTTTTTTGTTGCTTGTCACTGTTTGCAAATTGCTTAAAACAAATAATGAATTACAAATAAAGTTTGAATTCCTAGTAATGTTGATTATTGTAGACTTTTGCCATTGAAAATAATATGAATTTGTACTACTATATCTAGTTGTATTGGATAGCCGGTATTCTTTTGACATGATAATCTCATAATTGTGATCTTGATTGACATTTTTAAAGTCTTATTTTTTTCTACTAAGAGTGAAGAAGGAAAAATAAACAAATTTGATATCATGACTTCATCTTAGTGCCATAGATTTCAAAACATAACATCACTTACAAATAATAATTATTGATGAAGGTAGTAGCACCTCAGTCACCCTATCATAGCAGTCACCAGACCAACAACAGACCAAACAAACAATTACATTACGGGGTATACCAAATAAACAAGAATCAGTTGGTATATATGGAGTCGATGTGGAGTAGGTGTGGAGGCGGTTTGGTGGTGTGACTGGAATGATGGGCTTTTATAGAAGTTTTTCTGTATGTATTGCCTATATGCATAGTATTATACTGGTCTTCTAAGAACGAGCTTCAGGCTACCTGTGTATACAATGATTTAAAAGTCATGAGGTGTATTTCAGTCACTGTGAGTATAAGATGTGCTTATATTGCCCTCATTTCTCTGCAGCCCAAGTGATAGGGGATGGGTCTTGGTGTAAAGCTGCATCAATGTGAATGACCCATCTCCATGGTTCTATTGCTCTGCATAAAATAATATACTTTCACATGTGATGCTCTAGGAAAGAGAGAGAGAGAGAGAGAGGGGGAAGGGGGAGGGGGGAGGGGGGAGGGGGGGGGGGGGGGTGAAGGGGGAGGGGGGAGGAGGAGGAGGAGGAGGAGTGGTGAGAGGAGAGAGGAGAGACAGAGAGAATTGAAAAGGGAAGAGGAGAAAAAGAAGAAGGGCAGTATCAGATGACCTTTGCTGGGAATAAACTATAAATCTAGAATCAAATTTAGCATTCTTTTAAAGCATCTTGCTTTTGGCATTTTCGAACATTGCTCATGCGACACACATTGTAATGTCATATTAGATATTCCATTTAAACATGAACCTTGGGGGTGTTTTCATTTAAATTTGTTATATGAAATCAGAATTAATCAATATTTGGAGTAATGTGCTAGTAATTTTAAGGCCACTTTCTTGGAGGCAATCTTGGGTGCAAGTTTTAAATTTAATTAAAACAAAAAATATATATTATTGAAGGGAAGTGTTAGATGTATACAATATACTTGAGGAATTTTTACTGTAAGATTTATTATGAAATCCTGCTGCTATTTATCAGTTCTGCTACACATGTACAACATGATATCGACAGAAACTTTATGTAAATGATATGAAAAGAATACTGTTGTCATGCCATAGGGTCAGAACCCTGACTCCACCATCGGCATGAAAACTGCCCTTATGGCATGCTGCAACGATAAAGAGAATACACTGCTGATGTGATTCAAGTAAAATTTATTCTCGGTCAAATTTGTATCCCAAATATATATCCCAAATATATATCCCAACACTGTGAATTGTTATATTGTGCTGCTGGTCAGTCTTTAATATACCAATAAATAAACTAAGAGAAGAAAAAAAAAGCTTATGAACAATCAATAAAATTTCAAATCACCAAAATTAACAGCAGTCCAATTATAACCCAAGAGTAGGATAATCCTTTTCAAGAGGCGGTGGAAGGGATAAAGAGTTTTGTCCTCAATTTTCAACAAAAATAACCTTGCAAAGCGTTATGAATCGCAAGTAAAGTGTGACCTTGTATCATTCTGGTCCATCAGGCAGCATCAAAATATTGACCCACTCCAATATATAGGGCATAACACTGGTTATTGTTCATATTTGCTTCACAAATAAAACACACATTTTTTTGTTGTCTTTGGCTGTTTTTTGCTACTAAACAACTGTTTTGGTTGGTTAAGAACAAAGGAGTGCGGTCGGCTATATATCGGGACAACTGTGATCTTTATTCACAACTTTGTGTTGCTATTGGTGATTTGCATTTAGTGTAAAAGATGAGTGTAGCTTGGAGGCATGCAGGTCGAGGAATAGATAGTGAGGTCGAGGAGTAGGTTAGTGATGCATTCTGGATGTAAGTTTGTTGTTTGGTTAGAATTTATTCAGTAGTTATTGTATGAATAGGTGAAATGAAAAGTCTAGAGAAGAAGTTGAGAAGAAAATGAAGTGATAGTACAAATGACAATGAAAGTAGAAAATGTGAGGTTTCAAGTGTTTGCCTGATTTTTGGGGGATGTATATTGGTCCCAAATCATAATGAGATTGTAAGTGTGACTGCAATGTAAGGAGAGTTATGGCTGCTTTTTGAAGGAGAATCTCTGAAGATTACCTATAAAAAGGACTAGGACCGGTGGTGTGAAGAAATAGAAATCATGAGCTAGTGAGAAACAGAGACAAACATTGCTTGTAGCGACATGATGAACTTTGAAAATTGAAATGTCATAATCAACGTGTTTTTCTACAAATATTTTTAAACAAATATGTACATTTAAACAAATACATAATTGTTTTTTCTTTCGTTTATATTTGCAGAATACTTTCACAAATGCAGAGCGACTTCTGAAAGACGCCGCGCAGCTCGCTCAGACCGGGGAGTGCGAGCCGGACGAGATCGAACCAGTTGCGAGGGCTCTAGAAGCCAAAGTCGGGGACTTTATTAGCCGAGTTGCACAGCGTCGTCAGTTGCTTGTTATGTCAGTGGCCTTTCATCAGCACAGTAAAGAGGTAGGTCTAGAAGGAAAAACTTGTGGTCCTTGGCTGGTCACCTTGGGCGTGTCTTCACTATCTCGAGATTGCCAAATACCCAGCGATTTGAACTATCCCCGATCGCAAACTATCCAGCTAATTTGCGGTCCTTGGCTGGTCACTAGATTGAAGTAGCAAATTAGCTGGATAGTTGGTCGGGATAATATCCCAAGATATCTCGGTCTAGTTTGAAAAATATCCCACTATTTCCCAACTAGCGGGATAGTTTGCGACCGTCTTCATTAGACCGAAGTACGGAGTCAAATATCCCGATCCCATCATGCACAACGATTTCCGGTTTTCCCTGTTTACTAGTTGTACTAGCGCGCTGAGCGGTCTAGATCGCATGTGCGCACGCTAGTACAACTAGTAAACAGGGAAAACCGGAAATCGTTGTGCATGATGGGATCGGGATATTTGACTCCGTACTTCGGTCTAATGAAGACGGTTGCAAACTATCCCGCTAGTTGGGAAATAGTGGGATATTTTGCAAACTAGACCAAGATATCTTGGGATATTATCCCGACCAACTATCCAGCTAATTTGCTACTTCAATCTAATGAAGACGCAAATTAGCTGATTAGTTTGCGATCGGATAGTTCAAATAGCTAGATATTTGGCAATCTCGAGATAGTGAAGCCGGGCCTCTTGTAAACATTTGACATCATTAAACAGTTTTACAACACCTGCTCTTGTGATAAATGCTCCTCGGTCAATTTTAATGTCTAACTAAATTCCAAACTTAAGCCCTGGACCTAACACTAACCCTAACTAGTAAGTCCCTAATCCTAATCCCAAACGCAACCCTAACCCTGTATCTTCTGTAGCAAAATAAAGTCTTGTGCAAATGTTGCTGGAGCACATGGACTTAACCATTTTGGAAAATTATTAGCATCTTTAAAAATATTTTGTGAAAAGTTATTTTAAAAAGGCATAAAATGTTAATTCAAAATAGTTTCTACTATCAAGGAGATTTCATGCTCTTGATGTGGAAATGTAGAATTTATGAAAAGTCTAAAATAGTTAAAATTTTTGCTTTTGAATATAATGAATTATGGGTTAAACAATTTCGTTTTATTCTCCCACAGCTGAGTATATGGTACAAAGAACTGCAGGAAAGTTTGCGTAGCAGCATCGTCTCTGAGGCTGTAGACGGTGCAGAAAAGGATTTAGCAGAGTTTGAGCATCAGAGGACGATAACTGTTGATGCCTCGGTCAATACCATTGAATAGGACAGAATCTGATTGACCAATTAAGGTACGTCGTCTCGAATTATTCCATGATATCAAGGAAATAAGTTAAGAATGAAACAAATATCCGTTTGAACAAGCATGTTTTTTAGGGGGAGGGAGAGGGGGAGGGGGGGGGGGGGCAATGGCTCATTGATAGAACTGTGGTCGTGTAATCAATAGGCCCTGGTTTGAAACCAAAGAAATGTGCTAGATTTGCTTTGTAAGGTATAGATCCTCATTACCTGGCCCTTTACTTCTTACCAGCCTCTAACCATATACCTGGTTCATTTGTAGTCTGATAAATGAAGTACATATCATCCTCATCATCAGCATCAACATCAACATAACAAGGTGTTTTTTAATAGAAAGAGTGAGAAAGAAACAAAAGACTGGAAGAGATGGATTGATACATGAATGGAAAGAGAGAAGAGGAGAATGAGAGGAAAATGAGAAGAAATCATGGATTTGTTGTTGTTACAAAACCGTAAACCTGTAAATGGTTATAAATGTCACATCTAAACCTCCACAAAACAATAAACCAAAATGATAGCAATGCTATTACCATTGGTGAATGCATGGAATTTCTTATTGCCCAGCTATATACTCTATTAACCTGTTAGGCTATTTTTTCTAAATCGAGCCTGACACTCATGGGTCATTTGAAATTCCTGTGGGACTGTCCATAATGGTCAATCTTCCTTTGATATCTCATATCATAAAAATATATAATTGACAGTTAAATAATAATTGCACTTGTTAAGTATGGACATGTAGCCTTGGTTGCAGGTGAATTTGTTCTATCTATGCTCTGACCATGGATCTAAGAAGTAGTAGTCTTAGTAGGTCGATGCTCTGACTAAGCTAAAAATAATTGTATACAATTATATGATACCTGTATTGAATGAAATCAGGAGCAAATGTTATAACACCAGAAGAATACATGTCATTTACAATCCTGTTTGTATCTTCTTCTTGCACGTACTTGAGTACTTTTTAGCTGGAACGGAACAATAAGTGATTCATAAGTGTTCTTGTTATTCAAGTTACATGTCAATGCTCATACATGTGACATCCCAGCAATGTTATTGTATGTGCCTTCACCTTTCCTGTGTAATAAGACACAGTGCGCATCCTGTGTTTACAAGCATTGATGATACGTTTCTCAATACATGCCTTAGTTCCACCACTGGATGTATTAGAAACTCATTAATCCATCCTAAGACTATGTTTACACGGTGTGAACATGAAGGCCTAAATGGACATGTTGTCATGCTTGGTGTAACACATAGGCCTTCAGTATGCTCTGTATACAGTGATCTATTTACCGTGTCTATTTACATGTGTACTGCTCCCCAAGGATAACCGATCTTCCTTAGAAAAAGAAATTCTGAACAGTGCTTGTGATAGATACAGACAGTGTGCAGTAGGCCTGTTTTCATCAGCTTGAGTTTGCCAAAAAACTTGTTATTTTCAGACTCTGGATATTATCCTGGAGCTCAAAATTGCGTCTTCACCAGACCAATATGCTCATCCCAAACTAGCTCAGACGGCCGCAAATTAGCCCGCTTTTTCCCAAATAGCAGGATATTTTGGAAACAAGACTTAAATTTCTCGGGATATTTCTCGACCAAATATCCTGCTAATTGCAACAGGGCTTCAAAACGTTAGATATATAATTAACGTTTTGAAGACCTTATATACGTTGGGGATACATCGGAGGAGGAGGGAGGGGGGGGGGGGGGTTAGTTTATTTTCACTCGTACTGTAGTGTACTGGTAGTTGAAGGGTGTTGCACAATTATCCACTGGGGTAGAGTTATGGAATAGCAGGAAGTTTCCCTTGTAAAGACACCAAAATTGTTTAATGCTTTGAAAAACAGTAGTTTATTATCTTTATCCCTAAAAGCCATGATCATCCAGCTTTGATTGTTTACAGAGGCTTGTAATGGGCGATAGGATGTTTATAGGTGTCTACATGTATGGAGATTTATGGGACACTGTAATCAAGCTTGCAGAGAACCATGAAGCCCCCCCCCCCCCCCCTCTCCAATCACCCTACATAAGTTATGAAGCTAAATAGGTCTTGATACCATAGGCGATAGGCACTGATGAATGTATACCAACAGGGGACAACCTGCTAGTGGCCCTCTGTTGGTATACATCTTACAAGTAGGAAAAGAAAACAGTCCCACCCAAATATTTGACAAACCCCCTTTTTTTAAGGAGGAACCGGAACAAGTGCTGTTTTATGTAAATCGTGCAAGTTAGTTACAGTATTGTAAGAAATTTGATTTATTTTGTTATATTTTTATTTTTATAATTTTTATAATTTTGCCTATCAGATTGTTTTCCTCCCCCCCACCCCCCCCCCCCCCTCCCCCACCCTTTTGCTGCAACATCCTGGATCCTCCACCTGAAATAGACGTCCAATCTCCATGTTAAAGAATGTTCTCATTGCTTGTTTCATTGATGATCATCATCTCCAAATAGATCTTTCTTGGAATTGTGTAATGGATTGTCTATCCAGGGTTAGGCATGGCTATTGGTGATCACTTTGGGATTGTCTACGCTATTTCATGAAGTTCCACATCTCCCTGTCCTAGTACAAGTCAGTCAAGTCTAATGAAGTGTACATTTGGAGGCTCACATGTAGGTCCATCATCCAAATTCTACATTTGGCCATGCGTGCACAGTGTACTTTAGTTTTGTTCAATCAATAATATTTACACTGAATTACTCCCAAGTTTGGATTGAGGTATTATTTGAACAAATTCAAGAAATTCAGAGAAAATGGAGATTGATCCAATTCAGAAAATTCTTGCGATTCCAGCAGCAGCGAGGAAGTAGAATAAGCAGGCCATGTTGTGCTCCCAGCATGGTTGGTATACATCACAATCAGTCCTGTTTATCTTGGCTCTGCCAAAGAGTTTACACAGTTGCAGCCCCCTATTCACTATGCCCTGTAATAACCCACCAAGGACATCTTACAACTCCATTGTATGTGTATGGGACTAAAGAAGAAAAAAAAACTCACCAGGGAACTGGTCGGTGTATGGTAGAGAAGTAGCACATAGACCTTGATGGCTTTGCTTTGTGGAACCTAAGGAACTTAAAGATCGTAAAGAAAAAGCCTGCAGGTCATTAGGTAATAGGATTTCCCCACTTCTTTCTCAAAAACTGCTTTGTCGTCATTGTTTGACGAATGAAGGAAGAAAAAAAGATCAGAAGTTAGCAGAGGGTAAAAGTGATCATAAAAGTACATCACAATCTTGTTATTCAATTTTCAGCCTTGCTTTGGGAAACCTGTTTGCAAAGCTTCCCTTTCCCTCTGATACAAACAAAACAACGATCTCAGAGTACTAGCTTTAACAAATTGTTATGAAATAAAAGTACAGACAGCCTTTGAAATGGAATCACTGAAAGACAGATTTGCAGATAATCCGTACTCTAGTGTTTATCAGATCTAACCTGGGTAGATCTTGTGATATTGTGTAGTGCTGAGTAAGCGTAAGAGAAAGAGAAACACGAAGAAGGAAAGATAGAAAGAGAAAGAGGGAAGGGGTGTGAATATGATTCAGAAAAATGGAATATATATTAGGGAGATAAAGAAAGGGAGAAATGTTGGCCAGGGAAGGCAAAATGAATGTTTAACATTGAAGCTGTGAGAGTGTGGTAGAGAAGAAAACAATTATATTATGATGTTCATAGAAGCACCAACAAACCGTATTTTTTGTTAGTCATATTTCATTTGGTAATAATAATAATTATATATTTATATACATATATATATATACATTTGAAAGAAAAATGTTTTATTTGACAGAGACATGTGTATTCTTTAAAATGCAGTAAATTTGAAATTTAAATGTGGTCATGATTATTCCTTTATGGGTGTTTAGGTTTGTGGCATTTGTTAGCGCTGAGCCACAGGTATTATTTTATTTAATATTACAGTGCCAACAAATTTATATTACTTCGTCAAGCTAAAATCATATACCGGTAGACAATATCGTATATGATATCTCCAAATATAATGGAGCTATGGGTTTTTCATATTCAGTGTTGTCATATCTCATGCTCAATCAAGAAGATATTTATTGAAGATATAATATGGATTTCATTTAAAAGTTTCAACCCAGAGAGAGAGAGAGTGTGCGAGTGAGTGCAGAGCAGAGCAGATGACATATCAGATGTATGTAATTGCTCGCTACGAAATTGATTTTTCCTCTTCCCTCGTCAAAAATAATTCATGAATTCTGGTTCTCATCTCATGGCATCGACACTTGACCCATTTTACATCACAATCTCATAGAGCTGTATTCCCCAATATGTGTTTGTTGTCTGAAATAAAACAACTGTTAAAAGTAAGTAAACCATTAAGCCAAATAAAAATAAAACAGCGTCCTGCCTTTTTGAAAAATAGAAAGGAGGAGGCCCTTTTTTTCTCTTTTTTTCCCCTTCAAAATGGCCGCTCGGTACATTTTCCCTGACAGTCAGGCTATTTTTCAAGATGGCCGCCGGTAAAAGCACCCAAAAAGGAAGCGGGCGGGGATGCTAAACATGATTTATTTTTATTTTTATGGCCTTTTAGGTTTTTAGATTTGAGGTGCCCATGCTGTGTCCCGGGCACCTGTTAATGTCTAGCCCTGCTAAATGGAGAGACTTGTTTGCACTATGGAAATATGAATGTATTCTGCCACTATGCCTAGTATGATTACAGAAAATACACATGTACATACAATGTATACATGTGGGTCTACTTGTAGTAGAGGGTGGATTATCCCAGTGTAGGATTTAGCATTGGAAATAAGTATAAACTTGGAGATGTTTGAAATTAAAATGCCATACTTTATCTCATCGCAGCCAAGTTGATGAAGCTAGGAGCCTTTAAAGCAGGTGCTATTATCTTCTGTGATACCCACTATCAATGAGTGAATTCAATTAGCATTTACAGGATCGTTTATCCACCCGCTCACATCCTCAGGAGGTTTTTATTTTCATTCAATCTGTCATTGCCTGAGCTTTCAAAGAGATGCAACCCCACTTCAGACTACAAAAATTCATTGTATGGCTATTTGAAAACTGTATGGGTACATGATAAGTTATTGGATTATTGTCATAGTCTGAATGGCCTATAACAAAACTTCATTAAATGGAATGTTGTCTATCAATACGTATGTTTGAGCAACATTTCAAAAACAAAAATTGATAAAGAATCTGTACCATTTCTCCTTAATGTCGCTTCATACTGGGAGGGGCTTATATTCAGCGCACACTGATGATTGGACAGCTGCCATGTCAGTTGGTCTCTTCAAAACCAGTTTCTTTATCCAACCTTTTCTTCATATGATGTGTTAAGCCAATGGGTATGCCCCTTAATCATGTGTAAGATGATTCTTCATATAATTTTCTTTATACAAGTTTCATATACCGGTATATTTCCTCCTGTCTGAATGGGCCATGATATACGACTGGTCAGGCTCCTTGATGAGCAGCTTCCTTTATTCATCTTTAATGAAAATCTTACAAGATTGGGCCTTGCTTCAAGGAGAAATTGGGGTTTGACTATGTTCCTCGCACAATTGGAGCCACTTTCAAATTTGAGACTTGTACTTTCTAACAAATCTCTCAATGCTTCATGCACGCGAGAAATATCAGGGAGTATTATATGTACGATTTTTGTGATGGAAGCTCCAAGTGGATTCAGTAAAATATAATTGGATTCAAGCTTATTTTATTAGGTTGGGAGAAGTGCTTTTACAGTTACACCCATTTGTTGTGGTGAAGCATTATTAATATTAAGTCCAGCAAAGGAAGATGCATTTGTTGGTAACTATAAATAGTAAATTGCAGGAGCATACATACATCAGCTATGTGGTGTGTTGTGGTAAAAGTAAATTTGATTAAGTGATAGTGTACAGAGCTGCACTTAAATTGCTGGTACATGATGTGGATGATTTATCTTGTGAGAATGAGAAGGGTATATCAACACCCATCATTTCACAAAATGGTTAACACACTTCTGGCTCTCAACAGATGATATTGTTTGGTTGGAACCATAAAGGCATTACTTCTTGTGTTAAAGTTAAAGACCAATTCTGGTCATGCGATTGCATTGTGAAATAAACGTTGTGGAATCAATCAGAAAAGGTTGATCATCTAGCATATAAGTATTGGTGTGTACTGCAAGGTTCTGGAATCATCAAATCATCAGCACTTTCCTGTACACAGAAAGATGTATATGGGACTACGCGACACGTACGCGATATCTATCCGGTCCATATAGATAATTTACCAAATATATCGATTAGTAGGCGGTTTCCCAGCAAAATTTGTATCATCACGTATTAGTCAAAACATATTCTTTCACATGATTGGTAATAAGAGCTTCCATTTAATTTTTTTGAGAGGGGGGCGTTTCCAAAACTGGTCTTTACCTTTAAAGTACAAGGTATATGAATTAAATGCCCTTATGGCTCTAAAGTAGTGATATCATAAAACAGGTCATGATGGTGAATAAAAGAGCATCGATTTGAAAATTTGTACGCATTATCAAACTGAATTTCAATGCATGAATATTTATGAAATGCCACTGATTTTCACTCCCTGGTGGTTGAAGTATACCTTTAAATACAAGAACTTGCCAGCAAATCACTGGAAGAATTCAATTAGTGTTGATTTTTTTTCTTGGATGGACGGCCAAGCTCAGAGAAAGAGCATCCTCATCCCTGTTGATATTCTCGGGAGGGTAATACCCGTTCGATCTGACATTCTAATTTACATGGCCGCCACTGGCTAAAACGACTCAGGACATGAGGGGGGACCCAACGGTCAATTTCATTAGTAAGTTCTCCTCACTCACTCGCACTTGGTTTGGATTAATAGACTCACCTTCGGTTTCAAGCGCAAGGGTGTATGTTTTCATGAATTGGAGAAGGGATTGGAAGGGTGTGTTTCCATGGGTGTATGCAATAAGAAGAGCTGTGCTTCTTGAGTAGACATACATGTAGGTGTAACTTGTGTGTGTGGGGTTGATGAACTACAAAGGCAGCAGTGTGAATTGTCTTCTTGCTCAAATTTGTGAATGGATTTAAAGTGTTTAATCAGAGTTTGTAAGACGTTGTTTCTATATGAAGTAACCAGGAGGTTCTGACATTGTTAATCAATGTTTTTTTCCTGCAGCAGTCTTTTTCTTTGACATCTCATCTTTATCATGCCACTTCTGAAGTTATTAATGCAATGTTCATGTTATTCTTGAAATATTTTAATATTGTTGAATAAATGCCACATGAATGGCACAATGCAATTATCATATCTATCCCGTATTTCTATAATCATACTGAAAATTCCTACCACCTACAAGGATCAGTAGTACAGCATTGCCTCTGATTATTTATATTTGCATCATATTGAAATCTCAAGTGAGATGAAAAGTGTTGTAAACAAACCTTCTCATGGAATTGAGTTAGTTATTTATCGCTTCAAAAACACATTGTGGCCTTGGAGACCACATCAAAGATGTTAACTACCTTAGTGGTGCCCCAGGTAACAGTTTCATGCATAGTGGCTTCTATGTCTGTCACTTACAGTAAAATATGGTAAGAAGACATAATAGGCGTGTCTGCACTTTCTCGAGATTGCCTAATATCCAGCTATTTGAACTATCCCGATCGCAAACTATCCAGCTAATTTGCGTCTTCATTAGACCGAAGTAGCAAATTAGCTGGATAGTTGGTCGGGATAATATCCCGATCCCATCATGCACAACGATTTCCGGTTTTCCGTGTTTACTCGAGGTCAGTGGTTGTACTAGCGCGCTGAGCGGTATAGATCGCATGTGCGAACCGGAAATCGTTGTGCATGATGGGATCGGGATATTTGACTCCGTACTTCGGTCTAATGAAGACGGTCGCAAACTATCCCGCTAGTTCGGAAATAGTGGGATATTTTGCAAACTAAGCCTAATGAACACTTATAGAGAGTGTCAATATTTTAGTACCGGGTAATTATGCTTCTCCTGGAGAAAATATTACTTATTTACTATACGGTCCATTTTATGTGTTATGTGTCATATCTACTGTTTGTTTTAAATATTAATGATTAGTTTATCACTTTGGAGCAAGATTGGCATTGACTTCTGTACTTTAACATGCAGTTAACGCCCTTCTGGCTCTCAACAGACAATGTTATCTTTCATGTCTATGATGGATCATTCTTTTTGAATAGCCGACTATTGATCATGGTGATCTCAAGAGTTTATTTTAATCTTTATTTGGTGCTTGCAGCTACCAAAACATTATGATTTGAGTGAAAATGTCACTTGTGTGCTTGCTGCTTACGGTAACCCATTTTTTCTAACAAGCTAAGTGATGTGGTTATAAAGTTGTGTAGTATCTTATGTCAAGCATCGGGTTTCCCTATGCTTTTCATCTTATCATTCACTTACCTATAGCAGTGGTGGTGGTTGTGATGATGAATAGCAGACAATCACAATTACTGTAATTTCCTTTGCACATCAATTTCAATATTGTATTATTATTATAGAGGCAGAAAAGGGAGAGTGAGATACAGAGGAGGAAAGGGGGTGCATGACAAGAGAAAGAGACAGGAAGAGGAGAGAAGAGATGAAAATAGAAGGAGAGATGAAACTAGAAGAAGAGATGAAAATAGAAGAAGAGAGAAAATAAAACAGAAGAAAGAGAAGAGGGGAATAGAAAGAAAGAGAAAGGGAGAGGAGAGAGAGAGAGAGAGAGAGAGAGAGAGAGGAGAAAAGTACTTTCATTGACAAATGATATGGACACTTTGTCAATGAGTGAGCAGAGCATTTGTATGTAGCGCCATCTGTTGAAATAAATCAGTTAGTTTCAGTGATATTTCTATAATAAAGTTGCTGAATAGCTTTCAAATTTCACAGAGAATGTAATTCATTTTTAGATGTTAAACATAGAAATCTTAGGGAAATATGTTAGTACTGTCTTATTAATGACTTATAAAGAAAGCCATATCTTAGGCAAAATATATTGTAAGTACTTGTAGATCTATTGTGGAATAAAACAAAACAAAACTGCATGCAAAAGGAAAGCTTAGTACTTTATCATTTTATTTCATGAGAATGAGGACTTCATTTCATTGTATTTCTTTTTCTCATTTTCTTTCACCAGGCAAATCGAGATGGATACGAAAAAGGCCAACTACAGCGATACGTGCCACCACATTGATGGGATGCTGAACAACCTAGAGGATGGGAGGAGTAAGCTGGATGACCTATGGGCCACGAGGAGGCTGAAACTAGAACTATGTCTGCAACTCAGGCATTTTGAAAGAGATGCATTAGAGGTGAGATTAGTTAAGAGTCATGTTTGTTTTAAAAGTAGTGTAAAATAGTGTAAAAATAGTGTTAAAATAGTGTTAAAATAGTGTAAAAATAGAGTATAGAGTTAAAAATAATGATTTTAATGTTGTGATTTTTAAGGACAAGTACTGAGCAAAGAAGAATAGAGTCTTCAAGTGGTATAGTTTTTGGTAAATTGTGACATAGTGAGGAAACAAGGAATGTCTCCAGAATATGTGAGGAATGCTTAGCAAGAAGTGTTAAAAGAAGAAATAAAAGACTACAAATAGTCTAGAACTTTGATTTTAAAATGTATATTAGTGAGTCCACCAAGATAAAAAAAATGAGGTGTTAAATACAAGGAAAGATGGAATAATCCAAAGAGGGTTTTTCATAAAAATATCAAGAAAATAAAAAGTCTTGTGGAGGAGGATATTTTGGAAACAGATTGGTGAAAGAAAGAACGACACAAACGTGAAACACAATTTGAATATTACCAATGGTTTATTTAAGTCCTAATTCTTTTGATTTCAGCTTCTGAGTCAGCTGCCAATTTGGACGCAAGAGATGCACAATAGGGATTACAGCTTTGACTTGGATGCAGCTGATTTCATTCTAAAGAGTCATTTAGAGCTGGTAGAAAGTATTCAAGAAAACACAGTACAACTCATACAAAAGGTAAGAAAGTTAACTTTTTGTTTAAGTGGTCTATACATTTAGTTGATGATAATATTCCTACTGATGTCTCAGTCACTCTGCAACATTGACTAAAAACCGACCAATTCTTTGCTATTGAGGGTCATCCTTTCAGTCTATTTTCATTCTGTTGTCAGTCATGGTGTGATTGGGGTATGATGGATATTCTTCTAAATAACAATTTGATTACCCAAGTTATTGGATTCATTTCCAAATCTGTAACACAGTGTGTGCACCATCTCCATTCCTTGTGAAATATTCATTGTCTTTACACAGTACATACATGTACACCTGCATGTATGGCAGAGAATGGCAGATTTCATGATATAGAGGCTTTCACACGATGAGCTGATATGATACCTAGCGACCTACGCTGTGGGCCCTATTACATCAATGATTTTCAATGCGGGGTTAGGGTTGTAATTGGGTTTTAGATTAGATAAAGTTTAGGTTAGTGTAGGAAATTGACAATGGTATCATAGAACTTTGCACACATCATATAAGGTTACCATGTCTTATGTGGATATGTAAATAGGATTTATTGCCCATATCAGGAAATTTGTATTCTGTTGGTTGGCACACATAATTAATACAATATATGTTGTACTTTTTTTTTGGTCTATTCAGCCATGCTTAGTGACGTTGCTAAATTTAAACCCGTTCCAGGTATTTGATTTAGTTCCTGGACCATTCAATCAATGAGTATATTTCCAATGACACATTTTCTGTACCACTTCACTTCCATTTCTCTTACATGTGCAAATTGTTGAACAATCCGGAAGGCTCATATTTCTGATCTTTAATAGCTGCGTTTTGGCAATAGTTTCTCTGTTCCTCTCAAACACTCATATTTCTTCAGTGAACAAAAAATAATGCTTTTCCTCAGTACTCCACCAATAAAGAAAGCTTGTGTAAAACTTGACCTCTTGTACAGGTCTGCTCTAAAAATTTAAAACTAACATTCTGAAAATATTAACATCAACTGACCCTCATTACGTGGAGAACTACAACTTTTACGTCAGTTCATGTATGGCTTTCTGCAGCTCAGACGCTGGTAACGTTATCTCAAGTTGCTGGTAGTAACAAGAATACTGTACTTATCATATAGCAGCTGATCTATTATTACATGTAATTACCTGACTTGTGCTATCCCTTCTGTGAATTTATAAGGATATAACATTCTGTAGGAAGTATTTGGCTGTTTTTCAGTTCGTGCATAGCATGATTTCTACTATATTTTGTAATGATTGACACTAGTGACACAACATGGAAACACCAGTCAGACTGTTGTGAAGAAAGCGTGTCTTGTGGCATGGGTTCATCTGGATGCACAGGATCTACATTCTACATGTATTTTCAGAAGAAATTGTCAAACAGCTCTACAATACCTTGTTTTTGAAAGACAGGCCTAGTGAAAGTTTGGAGCATGGAGCAAGTTCATAATTGCTTTTGCGGGGATACCATGTTAATGTGTGGTAGCAGAAATGAAGGGATGCAAGCCTATTGTTGCTGAATGGGATCTTTCAATTTGATATTTGTCTGTTCATTTGTGAAGTAGTTATGTAACTTGAAATACTACCAAGGATTTCTACATGTACATCTAAATAGGCAATTCTAGAAATTGGGATTGTCTAACATTTCACTTCATTGACAACAAGTAATTTGAATTGTGGATGGGACTAATCTACAGCTATGTCTTTGAGGAAGATTTCTAGATCTAAATCCAGAAAGGTGTGTATTTTGTAATGATATCATAACAAGTTATATAGTACTTCCAGTCACACCAACGATGCCAATACCAGACCGACTATACAGACCAAACAAACCGAATTACATTACCCCAAATGGCCCAAAATTGGTTGGGTTGGAGACGATGTAGAGTTGGTTTATGTGGTTTGACTAGAGTGATTTATGCTCATTAATCTCCTTCATTTTCATTATTTGGCTCTTTGTTTGCATACTTCTATTATATTAAAGTATTATATTTTAAGATTAAGATTAATCACCCATGCTGAAATTTAAAAGGGGCCCAACGCACACTCTACAATCTGACAATGAACCGCTCTTGGAAGAATTTGCATAGCATCTGATACAATCATTCAGGCTTGTAAAATCTTAATGACGGAGGATCCGAATACTAGTGAATAGTCATATGATTAAGAAAATCTAAATTTCAAAGGACTTCATGTTTCTTTGGAAAAGGAAAAGCTAAATCGGCTCAGAATCGCAGTGACGTCAGAGAAGAGTTCAGTGCACAAAATCCTGGTTGTTAGTATTCTTATCATGATTTATTAGAAGCTAATCAGGAAGATGAAATTGTTTAGGATTTCCTTTCTAATACAATTGCAATCTCTTCGAAAATTAGATCGCAAGGTGATCATGTAGTGTTCAGTGGGCCTAAACTATCTACCTTTCATCTACGCCACTTATGTATGGTGTAGTTTTAGATACATATGATTGACGTTCTATCGTGACTTCAAGGTGATATGACAATGTCCAGCAAGAGTAAGAACTATGCAATTTAATTATGCGCTGTAAAAACTTAAAATAGAACAATCTAAAGGCCATATTAATCTCCTGTTTTGCCATGGCTTAGGTAATGCAGTGTGAGATAGGTACGGTCAATTACATTTGTAGGACAGACCGCCTGTTTATATACGCACAGCCAATGAGATAATTGTAGGTACCATAGGTATTGGAGCCTTGCACAAATTAATTAGCTCTCAATTCACTTGTCATGACCGTTAGAAAGCCTGATGTAGTGCTTGATCAAGAGGATTGGTTACAGATGAATGCTATCAAAGCGGATCAATAATTGCATTTCCTTGCCTTTTATTTTAGACAAAGGGAAAGAACAATCGCTTGTTTAAGGTGAATGATTGCAAAAATACAAATGCAATGCAAAGTGATTAAAAATATATTAAATATTATGAATAAGATTATTTTGTGTATTTGATTAATCCATTCGGGCCTATATCTTTCAAAATTCAAAACATAAAAATAAAACATTGTTGTTATTGATAGATATTATGGGATTGCATTTATAACAAGTGCTTGAAATGAAAATTCCTCAAAATCATAAAATCATAAAATGGTGCCATAAATGAAAGAAAAGAATGATAGTCTTGTACGTGTGTACCTGTACATGTAACCATTAGAATATGGTCATCTTCATTTAACCATCAAAGGAAGTGTCTCATATTCCTCCAAGTACTATTGTCATAACAATATATCATTATGAATCCTTGCTAAATTAATCATCACTGCTTCAATACCTCAGTGTGGAAATGCAAATGTGTACACTCATCCTTGGGTTGGTATAAACTACCGCTACAACCCGATTACTCTCCAATTGTCAATCAACCAACACCAGGTCATCATTAAATATAGCGGACTGGACAAAATCAAACTCTATCCAGCTCTAGATATAGTTAATGGAATTGAATCATACGCGGCCAAGTCTCCCTGACTTCTACCACTGCATTCATTCATATGACTGAAGAGGAAGGAAGCGTAGTAATATTTGATCATAAATCCTCATTAAATGCCAATTAATTTGGGATGTCTCTTCGACCTGTCATCAATGGCTTGATGTAAATTGTTTGTATTACAATGGTAGCATCATGGTCCTGTATGCATCATCTTGGAGAAGCAACAGGGTTCCTATGCATTCTCGTTTGGATACCGTTCCTCAATTGAACTCTGGCATCATCCTGCTCAACATGGGTTTTATTTCAGTTTTGGGGGATTTTTCTGCACCATAAAGGACACCTTTCTGACATTTGTGACACTACTTTGCATGTTAGTAATGATGGACATCGGATTTAGGCTAATTAGTGGAATAATCAACAATACATTTGTTCAGGTTAATTATCTGATATTTTGAAGGTTACCGTTCCGAAATGAAAATAGATGCCTTATTTGTCTATTTGTGTTGACACAAATAGACACCAATGGATGAGTGATTTAGACAAACTAATGAGACATTGTTATAGTGTCCTTGGAGGCCTCAGATGCAACGTAGTTATGTGAAACAATTTTAGCAGCCATGCTTTTGTTTTGCTGTTTTGTACTGTTTTGCCGGATACATCCTTTGCCTGATGTTTGTTTATTATCAAGCGAAAGCTGTCATTAATATGCAGTATTTGTTTGCTTGTAGTTGTTACACCCGTTATGTTGACAAAGATTCTATGGATGACTGCATGGACCACCAGGATCAGGAATTATGATTTCTATCGCATGGTTTTGAATTTAATCCCATGTCGTGGGTGCTTAATTAACTAAAACACGCTGCATACATCAATTTTGTACTTTTCATATCGCTCTTTTTTACCTTCTTTCTTTCTACAAATTTCAACATCTTCGGAGCATTGAATGGACAGTAATTGTAGTAATAGATACCTTAGCTTGGAGGCACTTGTTTCTCATTCTGTAACTTCTGATATCATAAATGGATTTGGACGTAACCATAACTTGCTGCGCCTCAGGGCACTGTTGCAGCTTTTAGCCTGGAATGTGATGTGTAGCAGGATGTACGGACACTCGCATGTAATGGTCAACGGTCAGTTTTTGTTGGTAAATGTTTAGCTCTTCGTGGAGAGGGATCGTCTTACTTTGCTAGATAAGCAGGACATGGAATTGGTAATGAATATAATGTATTGTATATATATAGTCAAATTGTGTTGTTGTATTATTTATAGAAATATAAAAATTAAATGACAGGTCATGGAACAGCTGAAATATGAATGGAATAAATGTACATTCAAAATATGATTTGTACTTTTAAGTTAAATCAAAGTGAGAGCAAAATGTGTCATGTGTTTATGTTCATTTGAATTATTTAACTATATTTTCTGTATTATCAACAAAGTATCATACCACCAGTATGCATGACAGCCCTAAAAATGATGTAGAAATATTTATACCAGGAATTATAACAATATTGGAATTATTTACAGGGATATTCTTTTCAATGTGCACAGGAATACTGATGATATCCCTGTAGACTTTGTACAGTATAAAGTGTAGTTGGGATTTCAATGCATCACAAACTACAGTAGACATATGTGTACATAATGTAGATCTGTCTCTGTTGTGAAATCCATTTGAGAGTTTTACCAACTTGTGTAGTAACTAGATAAAGATTTGGAAGCAATAACTATGTGAAAGAAGAGATGAACATACATGTACAGTTAACAACTTAATTCATTTCCTTTAATACCAAGTTTTGTAAAGTTTTAAGTGTGTGGAAAAAAAATTAAATATTTTTTATAACGTTTCTTGAGAATATGACATATTAAAGCTTACATCTGAAAGTACTCAACTAAGGTCCATATTCAACCGGTCCACCTTTCATACTTGAGTTACTAAAAAGACAAAAACATGAAATATACAAGGGGTATGAATAATTTAGTTGTTAACTGTATGTACTTGTCCATCGGCCTATGCATATCACTCTGACTCTAGTAGTAGTAATGATGTCAGGTGACATTCCTTACATTAGTTGTCCACAAAGCAGGTCTTTTGACAGGTAGTCTGGTCAGTTTATGGAAAAAAAATACCCCAAACCCCCAAATTGCAACAAGGTTTTCCAACAGTTTCCGGTAGTGTTTGACATCGGGAACAATATCCTCTAGGTCAGTTTATGGAAAAATGTACCCCAACCCCCAAATTGCAACAAGGTTTTACAACAGTTTTCGGTAGTGTTTGATCGGACCCCCAGAAAATGGTTATTTCAAAATGGCATCCAATACGTTAAAACAGTCATAAATCATGATATATCCATCTTTTGGTAAGTAAATGATATCAATTGAATCATGGAGTACCAGTCAATATGATGCAATTCATGATACATACGTAAACGTACAGTTTATGTATATTATTATTGTTCTTCTGTTACTATGTCTATGTATACATAGCAAACTTTGAATGATCAGATATGTGGTATCTTTCTGTCGACACACAGAAAAGTGCTGAATAAATTATTTTTTAAATAAGCAAAATCAACTCCTCGAATACTCCATTCACAGAGTGCAATATTTGTGGGAAACACTCTGTCCTTCAGATTGGATGTTAAATGGAGGCCCCATGTACAGGAGAGTCACCATTGTAGCATATTAAAAACCCACTGTGTTATTCAAATAAGAGTAGAAGGGAAACCCTTCTGTAGTTGTCCACCTGCACATCCGAATCAGTTTAATATAGCAGGAGGAGAGACCAGATGGATACAGTGGTTCACTTCGCTTTTCCCCTCCCAGGCGCAGGTGATGCTGAATACTTACATTGCCTCAGATTCTGAAACAAAATCCTGGATTTAGCTCATGCTGCAATCATAATTATAAACCTTTAGGTCAGTCAGGAATCCCATGACCTTTACAACTGATCGCCTGTCTGATTATCAAGATATTTATGATTGGAAATCGAAATTTTATTTTTCGTATTCGTAACACTACAGTCTATTGGGGAAAATGAGTATGGTAAAACCGGTCACTCAAAGATTTTGACATTTTTTAAGGCTTCAATATTACACCATATCACAGACAATAGCCCGTAGGGCCATGCAGCTCAGATTTAACATTGTTAAACAATGCCTTTAACAACAACAACCACAAAATGTCTGTTCTTTGTTTTTCCCCCATCCCAGGGCCGAGACCTGGTGCAGCTCTTTGACTCGGCGGGGAAGGTCTCCATGAGGACGGGCTCCATCCCAGCTCAGACCCGGATCACAGTGCTCCTGGATGACATCAGGGATGCCTACCTGGAGCTGGAGGATGTGTCAGAGAGTAGACGGATCCAGCTGGAGCAATGCAGGGACCTTAGGCAGTTTGAGGTCGATGCTGAACAGGTAATGGCGATAGCATCTCCTTTCAAAATTTATAAACAGTCTTTGTAAACATGCTAGATGAGCGTGGTAAGTTAGTCTTAGACAGACGTTTGACAAATTTTCAAACTTAGAAGGCCTTTAAAAGAACAAGTAGTGAACATGCTATCTATTCATTGATCAGGCTCAGATTTCCAATGTTCATGTATCATTGATATACTTGTCAAAAAAGGATTTACAAAATGCCTGAAAAGCCTAATGACTGTTTTTGATGGAACATGCAGGATCATGTATCTCTACTCTTGTCATTTGACTCCTGGAAACAAGGGGCATTGATACTTTGATTTTTCTTACCTTGAAGTATTTTAGGCATTTCAAGATGATCTTCTTTTTAAAAATAATTCCTTGAGCTTTCACTCTGGACTGCTTTTCTTCAGGATGGTTCTAGTAGGTCCATAGAATCCATTGAAATTAAACAAAACTTTGCTTTTCAATGTTCTTATGCTGCATGAAGTATCTGGTATTATATGTGAAAATGATTATGGCATTTTTCTATTTTGCTATACAGTTTATGAAATCAATAGGCAATTATAGAAAATATTTTGTTTTTGTTTTTTGTTTTAAATGGTGAGGATTATATGATATTTTATGTTTGTTTGTTTGTTTGTTTGTTGCTGTTAGGTTGAGACCTGGATCCACACAGCTGAGAAGATGCTGGCCGTAGCTGCTATACCAAACTCACTCAATGAGGCAGAGCAACTACAGGCAGAACATCAGCAGTTTGAACTCGCTATAGAGGTAAGCAAGATGATAGGGGAGGGTGTGTGTATGATGGTGGTACAGGAGGTAGTGAGGAAGGGGGATGGTGATGGTGGTTGATGGTGGTAATGGGAATAATGATGATTATGATAGTGATGACCATGATTGTGGTGATGATGTAGTCAATAGGATGATGATGATGTTGGGGTGGTGGTACAAGGGGTAGTGGTGAGGATGATGATAGTGATTTTGGTTATGATGTTGGAGTTGATAGTGATGATGGCGATAATTATAATGATGATTAGATGATCATGATGGTGGTTGTGGTCAGTTTGGTTTGGTGACTATGATAACAATGGAGGTGTTGCTGATGATGGTATTTATGTTGGCATGGATGATGGCAAGAAGGATGTTGATGGTGGTAGATGTGGTCATTGAATGTGGTCATGAAATTTAGTGGTAACAACATTGATTACAGTTACGTGGGCTTATGATGGGGAATGTGATGATGAAATTGACAACAATCATTGTGATGGTTTGAGAGATCTTATTAGCCTCCAATATATAAATAGACCAGATTCACACCTTGAAACTGACAGCACTCTTCCCCATTCATTTACTGCAGAAAACCCAAGAAAGTGCAATACGTCTCCACGACACTGCCTACAAGCTCCTCGAGTCAAGACATTATGATTCAGAGAGGATACAGGGAATCGCCTCCAGTATTGAGAGAAGATGGCAAGCCCTTGTCATGCAATCAGAGGACAGGAGGAAACTCTTCCAGTATGCTGCCAGCTTCTACAAAACTTCAGAACAGGTGAGTAAAATGAGGGCTTAGAGAATTAAAATGGGTGGATGATTACCGGTAGATAGAATTTAGTCATTGGTATTAGGGCATCTGGTACAGGAGGGCTTTAAGGGTTGGTTTAGGGAATAAGTATATGGCAAGCTCCTGTCCTGCAATTGTAAGCAAACTTTTTCAGTATGCTGCCTGCTTCTACAAGACGTCAGAGCAGGTGAGGTGGTTAGTTGAGATAGAATTATGGACGGAAAGCTTTTCTGTAACTATGTCTACTTTATATATTAAGTCGTTGGCATTAGGGTATTGTTGTTTTTTGTTCAGGAGGGTTATTGGTTTACTTCTATGATGAGAAGGTGATAAGCTCATGCTGTCCAGGAGCAGGTTAGAAAGTGATTGAAATGATTATTTGAGGAATGAATAATGGCAACTATTGTCATGATCTAAATGTGAGATTAGACAGGGAGATGGAGCGGAATCAAATTTGGGGCAATAAACCGGGATGTGCACGTTCAAGGGCCCCGAAAACAAAGAAACAGGGATAAATCAAATATCATATATGTATCTTGAAAAGTGGATACTCTATGGTTTTAATTTATAATGCAAAACTAAAAATATTATGCAAGGAGGAATGGATTTTGTACCGACGACTGATAAAACGATGTTCTTAAATGACTTCAATCTGAATATACCCTTCTACCCCAGGTGCAATCGGTGTTAGAGGATCTAGAGAGGGAGTACACCAGGGAGGAAGACCTCTGCGGTGGGGGCAGCGGGGACCGTTCCCCTCCCCAGGTCAGCGATGCAGACATCGCCAAGCACATGAGCCGCCACCAGGACCAGAAGGAAAGCTTCCTGAGGGCGTGTACCATGGCCAGGCGCAACGCAGAGAGCTTCCTCAAGTACCTCAAAAAGTGCAATGTTTACTCCAGCCAACAGGGCTCCACTATGGCCGACAGGACAAGAGGGCCTGAGGGTTATGTTAAAAGTAAGTACCGATTAAAACAGACAAGTTCAAGACCTCATCTTTATATTAAAGATGAATTGTATTGAGGTGCAGTTCCTGGGCCCCGTCTTACAAAGAGTTGATATAAATCTCAACTATGTTCATAAGAGATAGAAGACTGCAAACTTGCGATTGATTGGAGGATTGCGATTGATTTGGATCAATTGCAACTCTTTGTAAGACGGGTCCCTGGTCTCAAGTTTGATTTCCAGCAATTTAGGTAATATAAGAGTACAACTGCTCCAGATTTGAAAAAAAATATGTACAAGAATCACAGATGTGAAAACCTCTCAAAAGCATGAGATTTTGACCTATGTATATTTGTGATGAAATATAATGACATGCAGTCCCTGGTTTCAATTGTCAGCTTCATTCCTTAGATCTGTGACATTCCAACATTCAATTATTCATCAATTGAAAAATGTGTACATGAAAAAAGAAAGTTTTGCAACTTGAAATACATTTCAGGTATAGGGCCTAAAATGTGGTTACAGTGTATAAAACATTGATACATTATTTGTGTGAATTGTTCTTTTCTCTTATCCTGATAATCTGGTTCGATTTCATGTTTGCTGAGTTTTGTAGAATAAAAGTAATTTTTTTAAATTAATAAAAGCATTGAATCCTAACAGTTTTGTAAAACTTTTCATTTTAGGTGTGTAACTATTTATTTTCTCTCTCTTGTCTTTCTATATCCCTCTTTCTCTTGCTTGAATTTATACAGGAATTCTAGAAGAGCTGCTCTTACAAGAAGACAAGGTGTTAGATCATTGGACTCAGAAGAAGAAAAGATTTGATCAATGCTTGCAATATGTCCTGTTTGAAGCCAGTGCTAGACAGGTAAGTCTATCCACGTATGACACTTCTAAAAATAAAATTTATAGCAGTTTTCTAACATGCTATGAGAAATGGACATACAAAACGTGAGAGGCGATGGAAAAGTACCTGCATTGTCAGTTGGTTCAGCATCAGTCGTGTTTATGAATATTAGGTGATAGTTGTAAGTGATATTCTTTGTGATAAATGACAGTATTTTAAACTTTTGTGGGACATTTTCAATATATTAATAGATAAATACTCACTAGGTATATGAACTTGTGGACACCTGCCTTTAACTAGATAAGAACAGTGACCCCATTGGCTACAGGTACCAGATTGTCCCAGTTTGAAGTCCTTGAGAAGTAGATAATTCAGTAGTTTTAAGATGGATTTCAATTCATTTATGAAATTAAATGAGCAAAATGAGTGATTTCAGCTTATTCATTTCATGGATTTATACATATCTGTGAACTAATGATATGAGCTATGAATATTACCCCTCCCAGGCATTAAACTGGATCCACGACACAGGAGAGTTCTACCTATCAACCCATACCAAGCTGGGAGAGGATAAGGAAGAGACAGAGGGACTCCTCACCGAGTACAATGAATTCAAGAGTGCTGCAAAGGTAAGCAAGATCTTATGATCTGCTGCGGCACCTTTTATCTGGAAGAAATTGCCATTGGAGTTAGAAACTGTGAGACCCTTTAAGTGGGACTGCACTCCTTGTAGCAACATGCGCCCTCTAAATAGCCAACAATGCCTAAGTGGTACCTGTTGATCCCCAATGGTCCCCTTTTTCTTATGTTAATTTAGAGCTGATTTGATGAGATAACCACCTGCCAGTGACCACTGAGGGAGGTCTAATCCCTCCTGGCCAAATTTGTTGGTCTAAATTGAATATTGGACTAATTTGTTTCACTTTTATCACTTTTCTTGTGAACTCTGGAATATCGTATTCAAGAGGATATCAACCTCACTGTGAGGTTTCATGCTCAGCCTTACTATTAGCCAAATGTTCATATTTAATTCAAATGATGGCAAAAGAATAGCAATTAAAGAGAAGGTTGAGTTCTGGGAAGAGGTGAAAAATAATTTGTGAGCATTACTCATTCTTATTATGCAAGTGTGGAAGAACATCAGGTAAGACATGTTCCCTGAAAAGCATGGCTCTTCAAATGCCTTCATATTCTAAATATGCATGTAACATCGTAAAAATCGGGGGGCCGGCTTTTTACGCCACGTGTTCGTGTAGTCCCATATACATCTTTCTGTGCAAGTGTTTGTAACTTTATCAAGACTTGGCCAAATTTCTTATCATTTTGATGATTCCAGAACCTTGCAATACACACAAATTCTTATATGGTAGATGATCAACCTTTTCTGGTCGGTTCCACACCGTTTCTTTCACAATGCAATCGCATGACCAGAACTCAACTTCATCTTTAAGTGTTTTTCATTTGGACGTGTGATTGTAAAACCAAGAACTTTCATGACCCAAAATTTGCATATATTGTTAACTAATGTGATCTATAAAACTTCAGTGTTATAATTAAGTCATTTGATGGCGTGATAAAAACTTCCATGCACGCAATTTTCTGGTTTTATATCAGCGATAGTCGTTCTTTATAGCACAGTGAGGTGAGATAATGTCTGCGATGTCTATCATGGCCTGCCACAATATGTTTTAATGATTTTTATGCTATAAAAGATGATGAAACAAATACGCTCTTTTCTAACAGGAGAATGGTGAGAAGGTCAAGCTGTTACTGCGACTTGCGGACAGTCAGCTGGAGAAGGGTCAATCTCATGCCACCCGTATCAAGTCATGGGTCAGCGCAGTGGACAAGAGGTATCGGGACTTCTCACTCCGGATGGACAAGTACAGAGTCCAGCTGGAAGGCAAGCTAGGTCTCAGTCATGAGGTGGGTTTTTACAGAACATTGCCTGTGATGCATGATGATGTTAACAAGAAGATGATAGTGGTGTTGGAGGTGATGATGTTGGGAACGATGATGATGATTTTCATAATGGAGGAGGAGGAGGAAAAGAAGGAGGAGGAGGAAGATGAAGAAGATGGTGATAGTGTTAATGAAAAAAAAGGAGGAGGAAAAGAAGAAGAAGAGGAGAAGAAGGAAAAGAGAAGAAGGAAAAGAGAAGAAGGAAAAGAGAAGAAGAGGAGAAGAAGGAAAAGAGAAGAAGAGGAGAAGAAGGAAAAGAGAAGAAGAGGAGAAGAAGGAAAAGAGGAGAAGAGGAAAAGAGGAGGAGCATGAGATGATAGTAGGAGGAATAGGAGGAGGAGGACGGAGTAAGAGGAATGGATAGTGCTAAGGATGAGGATGATGTTCATGGTAGTTGTGGAGGAGGAGATGATGTTGCAAGCTGACGGTGACAAAGTTCATGTTAATAAAACAAAGAAATTGCAGACTATATTCTCGAAACGTACATATTTCGCAGTTGTATAACAAATCAATGATTGTAAGACTGTTCTTAACATCCTTTGTTCTTTTATGCCTCTAGGATGATGGAAACCTCTCATTAGACCATCGGAAATCGGACAGCAGTCTAGAGTTGAAGTTCAGAGATGCTGCTAAGGGTGTGGGAGAGGAGAAGCGAAAATCAGCGAGGAAAAGAGAGTTCATCATGGCTGAGTTATTACAAACAGAACAGGCTTACGTTAGAGATCTTCACTGCTGTATTACGGTAAGAAGAAGCGTAACTGTACAAACAGAAATCTCAGGGCTAATTTTGAGCCATGCTTGATTTGCAATGACTGATTGTAAATATGCATGAAAAGAAAAAGGTGTGGCACTTATATTTTGGAAGTTTTCAGAGAGTCTACTATGTAATTCATTAATGACAATAATAACTTTTGATTTAGCACGTAATAATTAAAACTTTATTCTCTATGCGCTTTACATTAATAGATTACACTTTACAATCTACATCAACACATGTAAAGAGGACAAATAACACCACTTCATGCATACCAAATAATAAAAACAAGAATTGTTGCACTACTGTATTAAAGAAAAGGTGTGTCTTTATGACTCTCTTAATAGTATTATTACAATGTAAAGTTGTTGGCATGAGAGAGGGGGTAAATTAATTACCACCAGATCACAAAGGGATTTTGATCGCAGCTCAAACAACTCCATTAGATTCACCCAAAGTATACCATGATTCCTCTCCTCTGAATGGCATTTGTATGAAATTTATTGTAGGAAACACAAAACATCCTGTATATCGTCCCTATTTTTACGAAGTGACGGTAGTGAATGATAATCCCATACAATTTGCGTGCGGATTTTCCTCACTACCGTCACTTCGTGAAAACAGGAACGATATTTGCAGTTTAAATTGTCTTGTAGTAAATCAAAGATGAATTTTCTCTCTCTCTCTACTTGTATCAGAACTACATGTGCGAGATGATGGCATCTGTAGGGGAGGTT
Organism: Strongylocentrotus droebachiensis; assembly: GCA_035222895.1. Lineage (NCBI taxonomy): Eukaryota > Metazoa > Echinodermata > Echinoidea > Camarodonta > Strongylocentrotidae > Strongylocentrotus > Strongylocentrotus droebachiensis. The sequence continues at coordinate 75,120 of JAVYIG010003929.1, forward strand.
CCTGGAGGTATCATAGGGAAGGAACACATCATCTTCGGGAACATTGAGGAAATATATGCCTTTCATAAAGAGTAAGTACATCTATAGATTCTACCTGGACATTACCTCTACAGTGTGTCCCAGAAAAAAATGAAAACCCTGGTAATTGTGAGCTGTATAAAGACAATTTCTTGATTTTCATATCAAAGTAGTACTATGCTAGGGGTTTCAGATGATATTTCCACTTTGTAAATATAGTTTTAAACTTTGTACCAATGGAAAGATAGTGATTTTAGAAGCTACCTGCAATTTGAATTTTCAAAATCGGATGAAGCGTTCCAGAGTTACGGATTTTTGACGAATTAAATTTTCAGAAGAAATTTGACAAAGGTCAAGAGGTCAATCTTATTATTTCTTTTGTTTTAGTGTTGGCACCATTGAGGTACATTTTATACCTCTGAACATTGCACAATTGCCTGGTCTGCATGCTGTTTCTTTGGTATTTCACATCCAATCAAAATGAAATTTGGATATGAAGGGTTAAAGTAGTTGAAGATATTTTTTATCTGCTTTGTTGCATTAATTAATGTCAATTGGTTAATTAATTATGCTAATTTATGCACATTTTAGTCAAAATTTTAATTAGAAATGGTAATACTGACGTCTTAATGGGCTTGGTAGCCAATCAAGTCTATATTTATATCAAATGTAATCTACATAAAGTAATCTCTAAGAATAAGTAGACGAAAATATTTCAATTCCTATTTTTTCTATTGTTTTCAAGAAATTCTTATGTATTTCATTGTTTTTTCCTTCTTTCTCACATAGATATTTTGTTGAAGATTTTTTTTTTTTTTTTTTTTTAATATCTTGTTACATGTACGTGATTTTTATGAATCTCAACTAGGTAGAGTTTTTAGTTTTCTTGTTTTATCAATTTCTTTTGTATTATATTGTTTTAATCCAATATTTCAAAATGAAAATTCCTTCTTCTAAATAATCCATTTTTTTTAAATATCTGAAAGTATTTCAAAATATGACTGAGGATTAAGCTCACCAAGGCCAAAACCCAAGCATTACATTTAACTCAAATATTTTAAGGCTCATGTTCTCTATTGTATTGGTAATAGTAATTATTTGTTTATAAAACATGAAATTGTTACGATTTAAACAAATGTATTTACGTCTTTATGGGAAAAAAAATGATTTTAAATATATTATTTTTATTCTTTTATCTCCCTTCTTATAGTTAAACGAAATCAGGTTCTGATGCCATCCATGGACCAACAATGTTTAGTTTTGTTTTATCAAGGTCCTTTTAATTTTATTGTTTAAAGTTGGTGTTTACCGGTAACAAAAACATTGCTTGATAATTTTGTTCAGTCTTTCCTTACAATATAAATATTGACAAACATGACAATGACACAATCATGATGAAGCTTAGTAATGTAAAACTCACAATCACATATCACATAATATCCACCTCATCATCTTCATCATTATCATCTCTCTCTCTCTCTCTTCCTCTCTCATACACACACACGTTCAGTTGTTCACAAACATCCATTCCACCATTTCCAAACAGAGAATATCTCTTTCCAGAAAAACAATGCAAACGAAAACCTTTTTGAGGTAATGTTATTCATATATTTTATTCTTGATACATGTAGTTATTTCCAGCTCTTCATGTTTTCAACTAATATTCTTGTTATTTACTATTACTTATTTACTATACCAAAACGTTATAGCGCCTGTGAACACTAACAAAAACACGTACATAAATTTCCATCGTATTTCCAACCAGGGTCTGAGCATTATTTTGAACTAGAAATTTGTTATTGCAAATTTGTTTTGTTCATGTTACTTACTAATCCATACTGCTTGGTGTTCTTTACTTTTTGTTACTTTATTACATTTTTGTACACAATATCACTTATTCTGGTTGTTTAATTAAATTCCTATCATTTCCAGTTGAATTTTTTTTATATCAATATAATTTGCTCATTTGTGTCGAGTCTAGTTGGGCCTCCTGTAGTGGTACTGGCGGGGATGCCTGCTTCATGTTGAAGGAATGTGAAGTCTACTGATTTGCCTCAGCTCCTGTTTTTTTGTTTGTAAATAACAAGAAGAGTTGCATATCTAAATAAACTGGGTACACAAACTATTTTATCCTTAACTTGATTAGTATTTATATTTTCAATAATCATACTTCATCATAAGAAAGTGCATTAGGCCACAAAAAATATTATTCTAGAGAGGTAGGGCAATGATAAGATGTAGGTACGTAAAAGTATGTAGGGTGTTGATGACTTGATGTCGATCAAAATTGAATACTAGTAGCATCTTTCAACATAAACACACACAAATATGTACATGTGGGACTGAACAAACGCAATTTTCCTCTTTCTGCTACTCGAAAATTATCATGCCAAAAACGATTAAGATTTGAGGAGAACAACAACATTGCCACGAAATATAATTGTTAATTATGGTAAACAATAACTATAAAAAGCTACAGTGGTTTTCGGCATGAAATCACATTCGTATTCGTAAAAATGATCAAAACTCACATTCCAAATAGCATTCGACCACCAGCAATTTCATCACGAATCATTTTCCGAGCGTACCATTTCGTACCGATCCCAGAAAAATATACTATTCGTGAAATAAATTTTATTGAAATATATCATGTCTAATATTAAATGCATTGCAAAAAAAAACATATTGGAAGTTCAAATTGTTATCAATTTTACAATTATAGATGTTCAAGCACAAATTTAAGGCCGATTTGCAGCTATAATTATCACTCTTTTCCCCTCAATACACAATACCCACCCCCTGAAAAAATGGACGAGGCCAGTGGGAAAAATCCAGGCCAGTGGAAGAATACGGATCCGGAGAAGGGAGGAATGGAACGATCTGGTAAAATATTTGACGTTCAAAAATCACTTTCCGTAGTTTATGAAATGGTAAAACGGAATAATATTGTAAATTTTAGAATCTAGATATATACAGTTTTCAAACTTACCGTTGGATTTTCCATGTAGATCCAAGGAAAAACTCGTAATCTGGAGATCAAAACTTGTTTACCGATTTTCTTTGCGAGTTTTGATGCTACAGAAATGTCCAAGGTACCCCCGTGTAGCTTAGTATGTCGGCTATTCATCGGAAGGACTCAGGGTTTTTTTTCCTGTAGAATGAGCGCCGCAGAAGTTCCGAAAGGGGCGCTGACTTTTCCGAACTATCACGACTGTAGCCGAAATTTGGTGCCGTAATTCATCCTACGGCCAGTGAGTGGAAGATACGTGGAGCCTATTGGTTATGTGTGTATTCCGGACACACACAGTGCTCCCACTCACTTTCGCTCTCGGTCAAGCGCTGTCAACGTGTGACGTCATCGAACTGAAACCCCTAACTATGCTTTCAAATGATACTATGATTGCTTTAATCCATACATGTTTCACTTAGCAACATTGTTTTTAAAATGGAATGTCAAACTCCATGTATGCCAGATTTTGGTATCACAGTGAAAATGTTATTATCATATACAAACATGGCATTCAGGAAATGTAAGCTTTAAAAGATGACTTTGCAAGATTTCCATTGTTTGATGATGTGCATTGTTACTGAAAATACTCATTTCAGGGTTGACAGGGGCATACAACCTCAGATTTTCACAAAATCAATAAATACCTCTCAAGCAATGAAAAATCTCTCCTTCATTTCAGAAATGGTGTCTTTCTAAAATAAGTTCTGATGGTTTATTTTCTGCATTATGTGCCTGTGAGACCATACCCCCCCCCCCCCCATTATCAAAATGGCAGGTGCCCCTTACTTTAATTCTCACAGAAATTTCACAGAACAGTCTGCTATGCTCTTTAAAAAAAAAATGTGTTTTGAAGGTACAAGTAAGTCTTCAATTGTAAGCAAATACAATGGAAGGAGAATATATTTTTGGGATAGATTTTGTGTCTCAAACTGTCTTTTACCACACAAATTTAAAATATTTTTGCAGCAGGTATCCCTAAGACCTTTTTACATTCAGAGATTGTCTCTGGCTTTGATTGTTCTTGTTCCACTAGGTCCATATAATCCAATAGAAAGTATATGCCTCACTACAATTAAGTGCTAGTTGAACTCAAACTTACCTTTTAGTAGAGCTAAACCACCTTCAGTTTTTTTACAATGATATTTTTGTTCTCCATAGCGTCTTCTTGAAAGAACTTGAGAAGTATGAAGCGATGCCTGAAGATGTCGGCCATTGCTTCGTCACATGGGCTGACAAGTTCCAGATGTATGTAACCTACTGCAAGAACAAACCAGACTCAAATGCCTTATTAGTAGAACATGGAGGAGCATTCTTTGATGTAAGTCAAACTTTATCATGAGTAAATAATAATGATAATAATAATAGTGTAAACTTACAGAGTGCACACACCGTCCAGGGACGCTCATGGGGCTAGCTCAGCAACAGTTCTCTTTAATACAAGTAATGTTAACAATTTTGCAATATTTATATCACCCATTTCAATCCCCAGCTCTGCCCGGTGGGGCCCGGTGCCCTCGTAACTAAATATTTTCACTCTGTCAGAAATTTTCTTGTTCAGTGTCAGAATATTGGGCTTTGCTTGAGACAGTTTTATCAGAGAAAACCTGCAGTCTTATTTGTGTAAATCTGAACTCCAGCTTTCTGTAAAATAAGAATCTGTAGTATGCATGAAATGTGTATGAAATATTTATGATTTTCATGAGTGGTTCGCATTCACGAAAGTTTCATGCCACAAAATATGTGAATCACAATGTTGCAACACAAATTTGTGCAATATGTGAAAGCTTCTTGCAATGAAAATGACCATTCTCGACAATATGCAAACGTTCCATGTTTGACAGTAACTACAGTGTTTAAATTAATTCTTTTAACCTGCACAATTCTCAACTCCATTCTTTAAAGTCACTGAGTAGTCGGCTCTCATGGGGAATTCGACACCGTTCGGGTGTTTACCCAATAACAGGTGTTGTCAATCACCAGTGTTAGCCTTGAGTTTTATGACCATTGCTTTGATTTGCCCGAAGACTCTCGAGCTCTCCGAGAGATTAGGGGGTAATTCTTGACTGGACTATGGGTTTGCTGTGTGCAAATTTGTACCCCCATTAATGGTACTTCCACCAAGTCTGGTGTCAGCGAATTATGGCCTTCTGCACATGGAAACTGGCGATCCGCTCCCTTTAAGAGGAAGCTGTTATGAAAGCAGTTACATTTATGTCATCAATTGGGGGGATTGTATGGACTTGAGCACTGAACAGGAACCCACTATTATTAGCATTGCTGATGTTGTTGAAGTTGTTGTTATTTTTGGTGCTGTTAATATGACTCTTTGTGACTTAACATCTTTTAAATTAATTTGTAACAATTGTTCAAATATTTGATGGCCCTTTGCTAATCATATTTAGCAAACAACCATATGGTTGTATAGATGAGTATTTTGACAGAAAGTGCATTGTTTTTGTTTTTAATGTGACTTTCATTTTCATATGTATTTGACATTGTTGACTTACCGGTATTTAATTGTCTTGATCTCTTTTTACAACAGGAAATGCAGAAGAAGCACAACCTAGGCCTGTCAGTGCAAGCTTACATCATCAAACCAGTGCAGAGAATAACTAAATATCAGCTGCTGCTCAAGGTATGAAAAAACCTTCTACCTACAGCTGTAATTTTGTAGTTGTCAAATGAAAGGACACATTCTTTATTTTTCACATTTCTTATGTACACTCTCATCATTTTGTGCAATGAATATTGCACTTTGCAAATAGTCGTTGTTATTCCTTTAAGTAAGAAGCAAAACTCTTATTTGAAGAATACATGCAAGATTGTGGAGGCATGATGGTTCAGTGGTAGAGCAGTTCTTTCGTAATTGGGAGATGCTAGCTTCGAAATAGAATTGATATGCTAGAGCCCTTTGCTAAGGCATAAGTCCTCATTGCTTATTCCCTTGGAGAGGACTTGAAGCTGTTGATCCCCTGGTTCCTTACTTTAATACAAGCATACACATGCTTTCTTAGCATTCAGGTTAAAACAAACCAAAGCAACAAACCAAGAAACAAGATTCCTGAGAAAGGGAGGGCGAGAAAGGGCGAGAATGACGTTGACAAAATTGACAATATTGATTTTTTTTTTTTTTAAAGATTTTGAATCTCTCAACTTTTTTCCTATTAAAAAATTCCTAACATCAAAAGCAATGTAGCCATGAAATGCATATGGGGTGCAGTGTGTGCAGAAATCTTTGCCGTTTTTACTCATGAATCTTGCATATCCATGTGGAACAAAATGTGGACGGTTGTCGCGCAAGGGTTAATATGTACATACAAGTACATTATCTATGTAGTCTAATATATATATATATATATATATATGTATTATTTAAAATGTTGATTTGTAAAGTTTGAACTTGATTTGTTTGTCAGGATCTTCTTGCTACATGCGAGGAAGGGAGAGGTGAGATCCAGGATGCGTTAGACGTGATGTTGACGGTACCAAAGAAAGCCAACGATGCTATGCACGTTAGCATGCTGGAAGGATTCGATGTAAGCTAATTTATTTATTCATTCAATTCAATTCAATTCATTGATTTTATGTGAGCTTTCTCATTCTGTTGGGTCATATGTGGAAGAAGATTCACATGAACAGGATTGCTGTACAAATTCTTTCATTTGCTAAATATATGGTGAAATAACTAACCATTTGGGTCAAGGTTTGATCAGACATGTGTGTGTAGTCCCACATACCCATATCTCTGTGCAGTGTCTTTTGGGCGATCTGTTTTCATTTTTATTTTATAACTTCTCAATACACAATTATCCTTCTGTACTACATAATCAATCTTTTCAGACAGTATCTATAGATTGTTATGACAGTTTCTAGACAATTCTAGATAGTTTCTAGAGAATTTCTAGACAGTTGCTAGACAGTCTCTTTAGGCAGTTTCTAGGTGGGTTCTAGACAGTTTCCATTTTGTTCATAGTTACTTAGGCTGTCTTTAGTTTTCATAGTGCACTTACGTGACTGAGACTCAAATATATCGTTGAACTTTGACCTTTGATTGTTTCTCAGGACTACCTTCGAGCTCATGGAGAAGTGATCCTCCAGGATGCCTTCCAGGTCTGGGACACCAAGCAGATCTTCAGGAAGGGCCGGGAGAGACACATCTTCCTCTTTGAGATGTTTCTCGTCTTCAGCAAGGAGACCAAGGACAGCACTGGCAAGACCAAATACATGTACAAGAGCAAGATGGACGTAAGTTATACTGGAGGAATTCTTCAACATGCTTCTATAACTACTTTATTTACCTAAAGCCATTGTTTAACAATGTTAAATCTGTGATGGCCCTACGTGTTATGGTGTAATTTTGACAGGCGATTGGCTTGTAAAAGTCATGGGATTCATGTATGACCTAAAAGTTTATGATTATGATTGCAGCATGAGCTAAATCCAGGATTTTTTTTAGAATCTGAGGCAAAGTCACCCAATCCCTTTAAAGTATATTCTATCTGAAGAGATTGCACAAGGTCATAACAAAGGGAATGAACTATGCCATCTTCAAAATGGGGCATAATGTCAACAATGCAAAAACTGCTTCACTTTAAACTATATTTTTTCCTTAAGGGTGTTTTAACGTGTACATTTAGGTCAATTTTTAATTTTTCAAATTCAGGATGTAGTGGTTATTGTCATACTATTTTCAAAGTAATAAGGTCAATACTCAAAATTAAATGCATACCGTTAAAAAAAAAAAACTATGTGCAGCCAGTCATTGTCTTGTATGAGAGATGAAAATGATTATATGCAAGTTTTATGATAAAAGTGAGTTATTTTGATATATGAGATAACATGTATTTTATGATCCTTGTTCCCTTTCTTGACAACAGATGTCTGACCTTGGCATAACGGAACACATAGAGGGCGATCATTGTAAGTTTGCTCTGTGGACCGGAAGGACGCCATCTTCAGACAATAGAATAGTACTCAAGGCAAGTCAATTAAACTCCTATTTTGTTTCCACTCTAAGGGATCGGTATTGGGAGTAATACCAAATCTTCTCACAAAAAAATGTAATTTAATGAAAAGTAGAGAATATACATATACTTCATATCTCCCATTAATAAGCATTTTGGAAGCATTTTGGTATCCTTTTCAAGCAAATGGACGAATTGACTCTGTATCTGAAGAGTCACATAAGCCATGTTTGTGTAGCAGTATGTAGCGCAGAGAAGTTATGGATACTGAATTCTGGGGATGCAAATTTGTTCAATCATGGTACAAAAAACTGTTCTGCAACACTTGTGCAATTTTGAAGAATGGTTTCATTTTTATTTGTTTTTATATACTGTATAAAATGGTTAATGAAGTAAAAATGTTGTTGTATTTACCGTAACTTTGTGAGTTTACTTTGTCTGTGTACCTTTTTGTAGGCTCAGAGTATGGACAATAAACAGGAATGGATCAGGAGACTGAGGGAGGTTGTACAGGACAGGCAGATTCACCCCAGAGCAGGTAGAGTCAAATAATGTATTATGGAGTTATAAGAAGAGAGATGGAAAGAGATGGAGATATTAAGACAGGTTTTCAGAAATGATCAGAGAGAGAGGGGGAGAGAGTTAGAGAAGAGATAGCGAGATGTATGAGACAGATACAGATGGGCGATAGGAGTGGGATATGAACAGCCATTCAGGTATAGAGATACAGTCTGTGTGAGAGAGAGAGAGAGAGATAGGGAGAGAGAAAGAGAGAATGAGAGAAGAGAGAGAGAGATAGAGATAGAGAAGGGGATGTGTGGGGGGGGGGGGGAGGATTCACAACAACAGAAAAGGTTGAGAAAAGGGAACAATATTGCATTTGAAGAGTTGGACAGAATCAAATTCAGATCGGTATTAATATAGTCCATCATCCATCCATCTTGTCTATTTTTGTTTTCCAGCTCTGATTGATACTGTCAAGTTCTCCAAGACTTCCTTCACCAAAAGTGCCCCATCCACGTCTAGTAGTCTCAGTCAGAAATCCAGCAGGTAAGAATCATATACGTCATTTTCCATGGCAACAGAAACAAACAAAAAAGAAGAAAATAGATGTTTTTTAGAAACTTTCATAACTTGTAAAGACATTGTGAGAAATGAGGACTCAATAGATGAAACACTTCTAAGGCAGTGGACATTGTACTCCCACTGCGTATGCATATAAATTTGAGAAATCAATTCAGCAGAGTGCTCTCTTTTGACAGAAACAAATCTAGTACTTCTTAGTGTTTCCTAACTCCATTTCCTGCCTTCAGCACCAAACATTTATCACTACTTAAGGTATAGACCAGTTTTGGAAACGCCCCCCTCTCAAAAAATGCAATGGAAGCTCTTATTACCAATGATAATCATGTGAAAGAATACGTTTTGACTAATACGTGATGATACAAATTTTGCTGGGAAATCGCCTACTTATGATATATTTGGTAAATTATCATATGGATCCGGCCTGGATAGATATCGCAAATGCACTGTAACATTGAACATTTGGGCATATATTTCTGCTTTTTTGGGAATTTAGGTTGAAGTATTGCCATCTAAACCTCTGAAGGTAATTTTTAACAATATTGAATGGATATTTTGCACCCAAAACCCTTGAACCGCAATTTTACCACTACCGGTCTATACCCGTAAAATGGAAAGCTGTGATGTACTTTCTGTTGATACTATCCATAAAGGTATGTTAATTTTCTTTGTTATTAACATCAAATTCAACAATTAACTGTTAAATTCCCATCACATTTTGCTATCACAGGAGCTATAATTCAGAAGAAAGTCTGAATGATGACTCTTTGCTGGGGGGATATGACAGGAACTCAATAACCTCTGTATCAACAAACAACACCAACTATACAGACAACAGTGATAGGGTAAGCCTATGTTGATGATGTGTGCTTAATGTGGAAGACACTGGAACGGATGATACTTCAATGAAATGTCAAGAAATGAATGAGTTCATGATGAGATGATGTTCCTAGAGGAATGTGTGAATGGAATTGCGGATGATGAAATTATGTGTGACTAACAGATATGAAGGAAGATATATCCAGTGTATGAACCAAGAAAAGTTGACTATTAGAAGTGGCATGCTGGTTGAAGTTGGACTGGTAGATCATTGAAGGGGAAGTCTACCCTGATATTAATTTGTTTTTAAAAGAAGCAGAATAGTGAGAGGAACAGGGTCAGTGAAAGTTTGAAGAAATTTTTAAGAAATTCTCATTTTCCCTCAAGAAAATTTCAATCATACATGCACCCTAAATATAGTTATTGTAATTACAAAATCTACTCCCTCATTATTAATAAAGGAAATAAAAGTCGATGATATTTTAGGTACAGAGCAAATTGGAGAGGACCTCAGATGATTTGTCAGAGTGTTTGATTGATTGTAACTTCAACAATTCATAAGTTTCTTAATTTCAATAGGATTTTGCTTAAACTTTCCCTGGCCTGTTTCTCTCATCTTTCTGCTTCTGTTAAAACTTAATATCAGGATGGACTTCCCCTTTAAGCAGATTATGATGTGATAGTAGAATGAGTACTGTATAAGCTGATATTTTCGCGTACAGATATTTTCGCGAATGACAGGCTAAGAGACATTTTCGCGGGTCGTTGCTTTCGCGAATGACACTTTTGCAGTACTAAGTACTGTACTGTACTTCCGTATTAATTCACTACGCCATGCCTACACGCCATGCTACACATACCTTACACAAAGCTATCGGAGAAGACACACCTCCCTGACCAGAGTTACTATAGCTTGTGCGACATGCATACACAAAACATATCGCACAGCATCGCACTCGCACTACAAGCACTGCATCAGCACATAGGGCGCTCGTTAATGCCAATATGGGAAACCCCACTATAGGGAATTCCCGCTAGTGGCGATGACGTAGTTTTGAAAGCACATGTACTAGTACTGTGTGACGTTGCTTACTTGTGCGGCGGGCGTTCAGGCAGTGGAAATATTTTCGCGTGTTGATAATTTCGCGATAATTTGCAATTCGCGAAAATCGCGAAAATAAAACCCTCGCGAAAATAACAGCTTATACAGTAATTGATGGGGATGAATGATATCTGAAGACTGACGACTGATTGAGTTTATTGAAATAAATGAGCTAGAAGTAGGCATGAATGGAAATACATGTATGAATGAATGGAACTGGAGATTAAGAGATGGAAGCTGTTTTAATTGGGTTGTCATCCTAAAAAGATTTCTGATCACGGAAGTAATTGGACAAGAGATAGATGTACACTTATGTTTTGATAAACGGACTGATAGATAATATGTGATTTATTGAATCTATCTACAGTGTATAGCTCATTAACATAGGATGGGTGGTTAGGATGATATATGTAATTTTTATCTAGATACGTCAGGATAATGAATGAGTCAAAACAAGATTATTAAACTAAGTTGAATGTAAATTGATGGATAAGCTTGTGGATGAGTGAAAGGCTGAAGAGATATCGAAATTATGCCATCAATTTTTTACTGTTGATAAGACAGACGTAGATTGAGATAATGATTTCTTAACCCATTCCTACTGAGAAAGCATTCAGTATACCATCTTTTCCTTGCCATTAGGATGTGCTTCAAAAGCTGCTTCAGAAGTCATATATGGGCCATTTTTACAATAACACAGAATAATCATCGATCTTGTAAAGATCAGTAAAAGAGATACAACAATCCATTTTCTTTATCAATTTAAAAAGCCTCTTTAAAAGCTTCAGTACATAGTATACAGATGTTGAACATAGCAGTCTTCAGGTTGGTAAAATGAGTCGTTTTTAGTACTTTGCACCAAATCGATTTGTTCATTGGAGCCTGAATGCTTAGACTAGCAGTCGGTACACAAGTACACACTTGACCATTTGGTAACCCTGTTTACATGACTGTACTCTAATACAGACCAAATAAACCTCACTACATTTGCATAGAAACTGTGATTTCTTCAACTGCAGACAGGATAGTCACTCTTCTATTTCTTCAGATAAAACCTTAAAGGGCCACTCTAACCAAAACGGGCTAAAAAATGAAACTGAAAGATAAATAGAATAATTTTTGACGGAGATTCCGAACATGACAATGATTTTTCTTAGAAATCATCAATAATTCTGGAATCTAGCTTTAAAAATGGTGACTCAGAACGCGCAGAAAAAAAGCCATTTTTCGGTGATGACGCATTTGACGTCACTGCAGGCGCCTCTCCGGTGAAAAGGAGGGTGATTTAGGCATTAAAATGTCTTTTAAAAGGCAAACTATGATATTGATTGGAAAAAAAAGACATTTATCTCAAAAATAATATGCACTTGATAATCCCTGTACGTTTCTGGCAATTTCGTCATTCCTAATCATGAAATTATCAAATTATCATATTGGACATGCCCGCAATGACGTCAAATGCGTCATCAAGCCACGTGACAGTATTAACTTTTTTTGAGGGGCATAGCCCAGCAATGGTGAGAACTGAAAAATGGATGGCTATTATCGTTTTTTGGTCAATTTAGAGATTTTCTGAAAAATCAGAGGCTGGAATATTAATAAGTAGAGGTGTATTCATGTTTTGAAAGGCTATGTTAGTTGGGTTAGAGCGGCCCTTTAATGCTAGCCAATTTTTTTTAAATATATGTTATTGCACACTCACAATGTAGATGAGACTTGGAATATATATACGTGACCATTTATTAACACTTTCTACAAGACTGTACTCTCATACAGACCAAATTAATTACATCACATTTGCACTTGCATAGAAATTTTCATTTCTCCTACATGAAAGTCTTTCAGCCTCCTATTTTTTTTGATGAATTTGTTTTCACATGTCACTGTTTTCATAGCTTAATAAGATTTGTTGGTATATATTTTAAGTACGGTAGTCTCAAATCATTTGTAGATCAGACAGGGATTCAATTCAATTCAATTAAAGTTTATTTCACATCTCTTAAAAAAAACATTCATTGACATGGTACTATGAAAGAAGGATGAAGGGTGGTGGATGCGAGGGATCAGCAAAGGCCATTGGCCTGTCAAGGCTGATTCCCTATATTACCACCCTTCAAGAGAAATACGTTATTAAATTATTATTTTTTAAGCAATCAAACAAACAGATAATATATCATAGCATAATCACTTAAAACACAACATAACTATTTACATAAATCACATAAAAGGCAATTAGATAAAATAAAACTAGTGCCGGATCAAGCAAGTCGGGGTATCAGCACTACTGGAATTCTGAGTAATCCAAATAAAGGGTGATATTGGTGATATATAAAGCGCCATTTCATTTATACAAAATGCTTGAGATGCTTGGAGAGTTAAGATTTTATCACTTATAGAGAAACTCAATTGAGATCATTATTTTGAAAATTTCCTGGATTCTCATCTTTGTTTTTGAGTACATAGTGTTGATCATTTTCTTAAAACATAAAGCTTTTTTTTGTTAAAGATACAATGATAAGAAAATATTTTAAAATGTGTCATAGTAAGACCTATAACCAGATCTCTTTTGATCTTTCTGACACACCGTTTTCTTCTCTATCCCTTCCCATTAATGTTCACATCATGTATCCTTCCTGAAACAACCTGTTAACTTCACAATCACAATATCCATGACATTCCTTTTTCCATCTGAACTTGCCGTCAACACTCTTACACAAACAAACACATTTACCTGTAACTTGTTGCATTTCTTTGCTGCAATAATGCAATTAATAGCATAAATTTCACCCTCTATAATTAGACCTGCATATGAAATATCATTGAAGCAATTCTTAAAAGTTCCGCTGACTCTAAAATGTTGTGTAATTTTGTCTAGAATGGCAGATTTATCCATCTAGAATCTTGTCTAATCTTTCTCGATATCACATCGAACAAATTCATTCCGCGCACGTCCATCATGCAACATGAGACTGCTGTTAGACTTGCTAACGGTAGCGGTAACCTCGAAGCCGACTTGACCTTGGTGACCGAATCCACCACTCTTCTTTCTTTTCATCTTCTCGGAATGGTGACAGGTTATTAGCATATTCTGTGTGCATACCTGTACATGTAGGCAAGTAAAGTGTCCACTGTGTGAAATGGCTGCTACCTTACGTTTCTTGACATATATTTCAACTCTTTTCAGACAAACGGGTTCGTTAGACTCGAATCACTTGTAATTACAGTAGGTTGTTCTATTTATTCAGGACTTCTCAGGATATATTTTAGATTGTTGTCATTTTGTTTTGTAATCGTACGAAGAATGTCCATGACAACAGTCTGAAATTTGAAAGACTGAATACATTTCTATTTTTAAAGGCAGGCTTTACTACTTCAGCCAGAAGGGATTAGACCGCCCAGCGAGCCAGCGAGGTCACTGTGACAGGTGGCTATCTCATTAACTCAGCTCTCATTTAACATTAGAAAAAGAGGATCATGGGGGACCAACAGGCACCGATTGGGGAAGTTTTCTATGCTACAAGTAGGACAGTGTGCCTTTAAATAAATTTTCTTTTTGCTCATTATGGTGTTAACATTATCTATAAATACTAGCTTTGAATATACCATCTAAAATATAATACCTTTAATTTGTCCTGATTTTGTAATCGTACTAAATTTCTAACTTATAAGGAATAGAAATGACTTGAAAAACACTCACAGAGAGAGAGAGAGACAGAAAACATGCTCCTCAAATTAAATGCATTGCAAGCGCTACAGAGAGTTGTTACCTTATTAAGGGACTCGTTTATAACACGATATATGGGATGAATTTATTTTATCCATAAACAGCCATTAAAGTGATGGACAGGTTTTTTCTTCAAATTGCTCAATATGCTGATGATAGAAGCACGATTACTAAAACCGCCCACACTCATGCATTTTCATGCATAAGGATGAAATTTGACATAAGCTCACCTACATGTATATTGGGTGTATTTGTAGATGTTATGTACATATAAAGCATATCCATTGAATGCAAGGCACATGTTATGTGACAATACCATTATTCTTGTCCTAGATTTGAAGTGATCTTGTAGATCACATATTCCTTGATAACCTTGCAATATTCTGAGTTTTCTTTCAAAGATAGTCTTATTTCAATGTGGAAAAAGAAGCCTTTTTCAGTCTCAACCATCTAAAACAAGTTGATGTTGCAGTTTATTTGGATCTTGTTTAGATGGTTAGGGGTATGTGTCGGTTAATATCATAGTTTAGCTGAATGATAAAAATGTTCATTTGATAATGGGGAAGTCTACCCTGACTTCAAATTGGAGCACAACGAAAAAATTCTGTAAAGGAATAAAATATGAAGATGATAAAGATTAAGAAGATAATCGTGGAGAATCATTAAAACATTTTTCCCTAGTGGAATTACAGTTACGAAAAATATCTTGGTAGTGTAGAATTTTTTTTCACCTTTTAATATGCCGCCTGTCTGATTAGTTTTGATAAAGAGAAATTTTCCTATGGAGAGGAGAATTTGAAGTGAAGAAATTTGTCCAAAAGCTATTAGAATAGTGAAGTACCGGTATAGAAAGTTCCATCATAAATATTTTTCTCTTTTGATCATCATTTCACACGTACATGATATGACTGCACAGACAGATATAAACAGACCAGATCCCTCTATTTAGAGTAGACTCCGGATATTATTGATGAGTAGGAATTTGTTAATATTGTTGGCGATGGCGTTGGTTTTCTCACCGTAACATGAACCTGATCCTCCTCTGTGCAGCCTAGCCTTGTCAGCATGACGGAATCTCACATAACATTCGGCCCGTCGCCACCACCCGGCCGGCAAGTCCAAATTACACAAACTGCGACACCCCCACCCGACATGTCCCATCTAGCGCTAGGTAACTCTATATCACAATTTAGCTGGTAAGGAACCTAAGGGGATCTAAACTAGTCTCTCCCTCATACCTCAATGGTGTTCTTAGAATGCATGCAAGACCTAATTCTGCCCACTCCCATATAAAGGGAGTTTGATTAATAATGAAACCCAAACTTCATTTAACCTTCATTTATGTTTTATAGCCAATTTTCTTTCTCAAAATTGAGTAAAACTAAATAAGAGGTGTGCTAGCTTTGTACCATGCTTTTCATTGTAATTATTGCGCCAAAGGCTTTCTAACAAATTCTTTGTTCTTTTGAAGGGATAGTTAAATGATGAAAGCATTGTATAAAGTTTCAGGAAAATGGAGGCTTCGGCATCATTTTTGCTTCAAGATTCCATCAAAGCTTCAAAATAATTTGCTGTCTGATCATGATATTATGAGAATTATACACAACCATGCACTATTCTAAAAATAAACACCGTTTCTTTTCAAAATGTGTGTTTCCCACATAGTATATCTGTCTTGTGTGTATACCACTTTTCTTTCTTTATAATATTTTTTTCTTCTTCTTAGTTTCTTGTTTATTTTCAAAAATGTGTGAGTATTTTTCTTTTGCTATTGCATCAATACCTGTCAGAATTTTGAAGGAATTTTGATATTTCCAGCTTCTAATCATACATACCTGAATATTCTCAGTCAAAGTCCCTAAATTTAGACTAGGATATAGCCATCAAGTTAAGGTGTGAAGCACAATCTTAATGCTATTACAGAAAGGCAAATCTTGTTAGCTTGATTGGTCTGCAACAAAGTCTGATGGTCTAGAAAGTAGAGATTCCAGAGCACTGAAAGACACACAGTTGAATAGAAATTAGTCTATACTCCAGAATAAGGATATTGTTTATTTGGTGGGGAATTTGATGTGGAAGATCTGTTAGGCTAGGAAGAATAAGAGCAGAATTTGGATTTTAGTCAGAAGCAAGACAACATGCACTCACCAAGGTGTGACTATAGTTCAGCAGACAATGGCAAAATATTATTAATAGGGTCTGAATCATATTCTAATACCTCAAAGGAGTAAAATTCAAGACATCCAACACATTCTAAGAATGATACCAGACAGCATACACTCATTGGTTCGCGGTTCAAGTCCCACTGCGGCATTAATGTCCTTTGGCAAGACATTGATCTACATTTGCCACTCTCCACCCAGGTGTTTAATGGGTACCCGGTAGGATGCGAAAGCTAATGTGGTTAGATTAGCAAGTGTGCGCTTGTAAAAAAGACGCCTGGCTGGAATGCTCCCCAGGGAGTGGAGAATGTGCATACATTGTGTGCGGGTAAGCAGAGCTGCCAACTAGTACGGATTTCCCGTAATTGGTACTGAAATTAACGACTATTACGGCGGTACGGAATGTTGTCTAAAAATTACGGATTACAAAAAGAAAAAAAAAAAAGATTTTTTTTTTTTTTTCTTTTTTTTGCGCATAGGGATCTATCGTAGCAAGTGCTGTGCAGTATGGTGGCCATCCAACACTCGCTGCATGAGAAAGATGGAAAAGTATCAAGTATTCTCTTAATAGAAGCCAATTTTTCATTGAAAACTTATGTGTTGTGATGAACTGAAAATCAATATTTAGTAACTTTGTGGGAATAAAATAACAAAAAATTTCAGATATTATCATACGCGCATGCATCCGCTTACCATTTTTTTTAGATTCATGGCGCCGCATAGGAAATTACTGATTTATTCCCCAAATTACTGATTTTGAGCCTTATGATTACTGATTTTCTGTTCTGGAGGTTGGCAGCTCTGGGTAAGCCTGAATCCTATGACCGGGGTAATAATATATATATCTGTAAAGCGCTTTGAGAGGGCCTTCTGTCCTGAAAAGCGATATATAAGAACTAGCTATTATTATTATTATTGGGGTCTGAATCATAGCCTACCATTTTCTTTTTTTAAAGCAGGACAGAATACACACACAGTGCCTTAAACTTGTCTTAAATTTGTTTTAAATGCTTATAATTGATTTGTAATGTTTTGTTGGAAACATGAATAAATTTGAAATTTGAAATATGAATTTACCTACATATAAACACTGAACAGGGTCTGGATCATAGCCTAATACAATTTTTGCAAAGCATCTGAGACAGAATATGCGGATTAGGGTCTGAATCATAGTCTACTATTTGAAAGAAGCGAGCCAGCATGCACTCAACGGATAGCCCCCAGACGTGATCAAGTGCGTGTATCACTGACGACCATCATGCTTGCGCTTGCGTCACGCGTGCTGTTTGTACGCAGGGCAGTGAAGATCACAAGAGCTCTCATTTCAACGCAGCCGGATACAGACGATGCGGAACATATGGGGCGCGACTCTACTGATGATAGGCAGGGAGGGAAGAGAGATGGGGACGAGAGGGAGAGAAAAACAGTGATTGAATAGTGGCCCCAATACTTTCGATCCAAAGAATGTTTCAGAAAAACTAGTTGCTGAATAGTGGCCCCTATACTTTCGATCCGAAGAATGTTTTAGAAAAACTAGTTGCCGAATAGTGGCCCCTATAAAGATAAACTTGAGTTCTGGTAAAAAAAGATAATGAATTCTCACAGAATCAAACAAAACTTACACTGAATGTTCAAGATTACAAATAAATGTCATTAGCCAAAAAAATTTGTAGAAAATATATACTGGCCGAGTAATGAGCTTAGAAAGATAAGGAAATCAAGGTAAGTAGACCCATATACATCTTTCTGTGTACAGTGCTTGTTACTTTACCAAGACTGGGCCAAGTTTATTATGATTTTGATGACCCCAGAACCTTGCATTACACATTAATACTTACATGCTACATGATCAACTTCTTCTGATCCATTCCACACCTTTTCTTTCACAATGCAATCGCATGACCAGAACTCAACTTTATCTTTAAAGAATGTTTTAGAAAAACTAGTTGCTGACTAGTAGCTCCTATACTCTCGATCAGAAGAATGTTTTAGAAAAAAACTAGCTGCTGAATAGTAGCACCTATACTTTTGATCCGAAGAATGATTTAGAAAAAAACTAGTTGCTGAATAGTAAACAAATATACACTGTCTTGAGAGGTTCTGGTTAAAACTATGCGCAAGAGGTGACTACTATAGTAGTATTTGCTGAGGGGCGCAGCCCCGAAGCAAATGGTACTTTTGGAGTCACCGAGGCCCATAGTTTTAACTAGTACCTCAAATAGAGGCATGGTATATTTGTTTTATATCCTGCATCAAAAAATGTATTTAAAAATAAATAAATAAATAAAAATACAACATTTTTGGGAAAGAAAACAATTAAAACCAAAAAAAAAAAAAAATTATCTAAAAAGATTAAATGTGGCACCTATACTTTCGATCCGAAGAATGTTTTAGAAAAAAATTATTTGCTGAATAGTAGCACCTATACTTTCAATCCAAAGAACATTTTTAGAAAAACTAGTTGCTGCTCTCCTAGTGAAAGTTTTCTTGTGATCGTTGAATATTAAGTACATATACGAATGAGAGATGGCATTTTCAGTAATAATACATCTTAAAACTTTGTTATAAAGCGCTTTTCTACTCTGCCTAGGAGTCATTTCATAGATACAGTGTTTCAGAAAATAGAAAAAAATACTTGTACTCTATATTTTTGGTCCCTAGCAGTTTGACACATCACATTGAAAGAAAATGCATGTATCCAAGAGAATATATTCTGATATGTTGACCTGAAGATAATTGGAAAAAAAATCAAGTTCAGGCTAGAGACAAGGCCAAAAGCAAGAGTTGGTGATTTCTCCCTCCATTCACGTCTCATTTAACAGTGGTTGGTTACCATGGCAATGCCTAATCGATAACCACCTTCAGAAAGGAAGTGATAAGCATGGTTCAGTGACTTTATAGAATCCCGTCCTGACAGTCACTGTGTTTTGTGGCTTTTCTCTCCTTGTAGGCGATGAGTCTCTTGTATTGTTACAAGGAACCTGTTGAATACCAACACATGTAGCTGACATGGAAAGAGAAATTAGAGTTCCAATTGAATCCTACCCTGAATATTCATACTGGACATACATGTATATCTATCTATCTTTCTATGCTCTACACATTCTTATGATTTTCTACCAAGTTTGTACCAAATCTTGGTACATTTTCCATTTTATTCAACTAACATATATTACAATTGACTAGTTATAATATAGTGGGATGAATCTTTGTGCAATTATGTAAGTCCTTGTCCTCATTTCATCTTTCAGGGTGCTAACATCAAACTGTTACATACTATGTTCACATCAGCTGTAGATAGCAGTGGATATCTTAGCTCTGAGCCTGATCATTAAATTGTTGAAAAGTGATTAAAATCAACTCATTCTACCGGTAATAGATTGGTAGTTCCTATTAACTATGTAGCAAAACCAGATCCCTTTTCAATGTATGTACTAAACAATTGTTAATAATGGTCTTTTGAGGATAACCATTTATCTAGTTTTTTTTAGCTCCAAATCTCTCTAAGGATAAGTTTAGCATGAATTACAGGTGGCTGATATATTGATGATTACAGAAGGATCATAAGAGAGAGAGAGAGAAAGTGCGAGAGAGAGAGAGTGAAGAGAGAGAAGAGAGAAGAGAGAGGGAGAGGGAAAAAAAGAGAAGAAGAAAATCAAGAGATGCACAATTATCATTAGCAAATATACACATTGCATTTCACACATCAAATGAACTCACACATATCCCCAGTGCACATGCTCATGTCATGTGATCCATGTTTTGGTTCTACAGGGAAATCAAGAAAAGTGGAATTTCTCAGAGTTTCAGAATGTATTAATTAGAATCCTGGCTGCCTTTCATCTGCCTTTGATCGGCATATCATGGATCGAATGAAGAGAGGCGTGAGAGGTTTGAAACTTGGGGGTATGCGTGATTGGTGAAAGTCTCGTCTTTTTGGAGCCAGAAGGGTGTTAACTCAATTACTTTAACACAGAGTTAATGCACTTCTGGCTGCAAACA
Organism: Strongylocentrotus droebachiensis; assembly: GCA_035222895.1. Classification (NCBI taxonomy): domain Eukaryota; kingdom Metazoa; phylum Echinodermata; class Echinoidea; order Camarodonta; family Strongylocentrotidae; genus Strongylocentrotus; species Strongylocentrotus droebachiensis. The sequence continues at coordinate 96,004 of JAVYIG010003929.1, forward strand.
GACCATGTTCTGGTACATGCACATTCATGTTTGAATAGTGAAAGGTGTGAGGTGATGATGCTGAATGATGTTGTTAAGCTGGATGGGGCTCTAGAGAAGGATGTCACATAATGATTGATGCAAATTTGATGTATTCATTTTTGCTTTTATTTGGAGATAAACATCTATGATATATTCTCATGGTAAATAAGTAATTGAGGATGAGAGAATGGTGAATGTGATGATGCATAAACCACAAGTTCAGGAACAGCATACATGTGGAGAAATGATTTATGATCTATGTTCTAATGATGATCACCATTCTCACTAATGATTAAAATAGGATGTGAGAACTCATTAAAGCAGTGGTTGAACTCTTATGATGGCAGTAATGACATTTTTATTTTCACAATCAAGCACAAGCACGAGTACAACATGAGATGTTGGCTCATTTCAGCATTAGCATGGAATCAAACACTAAAACAAAAATGAGTATTCTTCCCTCTTCACTACCTTAAAAGAAATAAGTGTTGGGGAAAAAAAAGGAAAAATATGATGCAAGACCATTGTTCCTTTCTTCTCTTCGTTTGAAGGACTCCAAGAGACTAAACATTTGTACCATTTTAGCACTATAAAAGATGAAATCAGTGTTACACTAACAGAAATAGACTGTATTAATTGATCTTTTCCCTCTCTTTGTTTGTAGGACTCCACAAGAATGAGCACAGAATGCGGAGTGGTCGTGGAAGACTTCGAAGCGTCCTCTAGCCGTGAGCTAATGGTCAGTCGAGGTCAGACGGTGGAGATTCTTGACCAACTGTACGAGAAGAACCGAGATTGGTACCTGATCCGGACCCTGGCCCAGGACAATGCCACGCCCATTGAAGGACTGGTCCCAGCGAGCTGCATCCGGGTTCCATCGCAGAGATACAGCTCCAGCAGCTTAGGTATGTGGCATGATGTCAGTTGTGTGGTGCAGTTTGTCTTTGTTTTATAGTGGTACATATATTCATGTTGTTTTGTGCCTTTCCTTGACCGTCTTCCCCGTTCCACACCACTAGGCACAATAATATGTGTGAGAAAGGAAATTAGTGATTTTCTTTTTCTTCATGTTGTTTGATGTTTTCTCATCCTCTCCTTTTCATAAATCCCAAGCTTTTAGCGAATGTGGAAATACTGTCTTTATTGGGAGCTGGCACCTTTACGTTAAAATTAACCCCATAAATATAGCCGTGTAAGTGCTATGAATCATCATCATCATCATCATCATCATATTTTATGTTTTCCAAAGTGACAGAACTATCCAGGATACACTTTGCTCATACCTTTCTGCATTATTTTGAATACTTTGGATAGTGAATTTAACCCAGCTTAGCAAGACATCCTCCCTTCTCTACGTATTCTCTTCTCTGTGTCATATTCTTCAAAGCACTGCAATTTTTGTTTGCTATCAGTGTAAGATGTGAAAACAGTATATTTGTTTCCATGTGAGATCACCCCCACCCCCCTTACTCAAGTTGTGAAAGAAATTCAATCAAAAATAAATCATTAAAAACAGCATAAGAAGCCTCTGTAGAGAATACCATCATGATTTAATGTTTAATGATCAAAAGATTAAGGGTGCGTTCAATCGAATTTTCGAAGCTAGAATCACAAACATGAATCACAATTCAAAACGCCGTTACAAACAGCAAGGTCACTGCGGTTTGCGTTCAAGCGATTTTTCATCAACGCTGATTCTAGCTCATTGCGAGCCAAACCACTGCGCATCACACTGCGCAGTATGGCCCAGGAACTTCGGCGCGCGCTTTCTGGAATTGTTTACGGCCGACTGTCGACTGCTGTTTTGAGCATAGATCGGAATAATAAGACAAAGAATGAGAAGGTGATAGAAGGAAGAAACAAAGAATAACATAAGGAAAGACAGAAAGATAAAGTTGATAGAATGATTAAAACAAAGAATAACATAAGAGAAGGTGAAAGAAGGAAGAATCGAAGAATAACATAAGGAAAGACAGAAAGACAGAAAGAGAGAGTGATAGAATGCTTAAAACAAAGAATTACATAAAAGGTGATAGAAGGAAGAAACAAAGAGTAACAAAAGAGAAGGTAATAGAAGGAAAAAACAAAGAATAACATAAAAATAGAAGGAAGAAACAAAGAATAACATAAGGAAAGACAGAAAGAGAATGTGAAAAAAGGAAGGAACAAAGAATGACATAAGGAAGAACAGAAAGAGAAAGTGATAGAATGATTAAAACAAAGAATAACATAAGAGAAGGTGAAAGAAGGAAGAATCAAAGAATAACATAAGGAAAGACAGAAAGAGAAATTGATAGAATGCTTAAAACAAAGAATTACATAAGAAAAGGTGATAGAAGGAAAAAACAAAGAATAACATAAGTATAGAAGGAAGAAACAAAGAATAACATAAGGAAAGACAGAAAGAGAAATTGATAGAATGCTTAAAACAAAGAATTACATAAGAAAAGGTGATAGAAGGAAAAAACAAAGAATAACATAAGTATAGAAGGAAGAAACAAAGAATAACATAAGGAAAGACAGAAAGAGCAAATGATAGAATGATAAAAACAAAGAATAACATAAGAAAAGGTGATAGAAGGAAAAAAAACAAAGAATAACATAAGAATAGAAGGAAGAAACAAAGAATAACACAAGGAAAGACAGAAAAAGAAAATGATAGAAGGAAAAACAAGGAATAACATAACGGAACAGGCCACGATGGTATAGTGAACGCAAATTGCATGCAAAGCGGGCGCGCGGTTTTTCCCAAACCGGAAGAGGCTTCGTCATACAATCATGATTGAGAACTCCGTCCGTTCAATCAAATTTTAGCGACCGTGATTCTTTTGAATCATGATACAAAACGCATCTTTTTCAGCGTTTCATGTTTGTGTTTTCAAACACGTTTATTTTTACGACCGACGAAAAAATCGCTTGAACGCATTGCGTTTTAAACTAAACGTCTTTAGAAACCGTGATTCTAGGGTGAAAAAGTGTCGATTAAACGCACCCTAAGAATGTTTCTCACCTCTTGCCACTATGAACATGACAGACAATGAAAGCGGACAAAATATACAGTTCCTCAGGTAGACAAAGGAACATCCCTTGACTGCTATTATGTAAAATGTGTAAAACAGGTGAATATGCATGTGACACCTGTTCTACACATTTTTACATAATAGCAGTGAAGGGATGTTCCTTGGTCTACCTATGGAACTGTATATTTTGTCCGCTTTCATTGTCTGTCATATTCATAGTGTGCATTGCGAGTTTCAGAGCGCATGATTGGAGTGAATCGGTTATGCGGTGGTCACATCCCGCCGTACTTGCAAGTGCGTGCTGTCTACGTGCAAAAACGTGGGCAAAATTTGGGTATCCGTACGTGATGAGTACCGCCTCCGTACGGATTTGGGAGCACGCAGACACACCGTAGCACTTTTAGTGCACGAGGAACTTTCGCTGCGTTCGGGCTGCGTTCGGGCTACCGATTCACCCCAGTGCGTGTGACGTGCGTGCCCGGTACTGCCAACGAGCGCACAACGCACTGACTCCGTGCGTCTTTTAAAGGCGCACGTGATAAGTGCGTGGTCCGTGCTTACTCGCCACTTCCCTAGTTCAGCTATCCAATGAGCACGCAGAACTCACGTGGACCGTACCGAGTAAGCACTTACAACGCACGTTGTTCGCACTGATTTATGCAGTATATAGTCTCTTCGGTGGAATGGGCGGCATCTTGAGGCAGCAACAGCTGGGACTTCTGGAGAACATCGGAATGTCGTCCTATATATACACCGAGTTCATCGCACGTGCACGCACTTACAACATGCGAGTGAGTAAGGACACCGTACGTGAGCAGCACTTGTAGGTACGGCCTCCGTATGATAATGTGGCAACCGCACGGAGACCGTACGTTTTAAGCACGTTGTAAGCACTTACAACGCACTTACCACGTGCGCAACGTACGATGCACGCAACCGTTCACGGCCAGGCGTGGCGTGCGGGCTACGTACTTACACAGTGCGTGTGACGCGCGTTGCCGGTACTCCCTCCCTGCCTTTGCCACTCCCTCCCTACGTTTTCAGAAAAACGTGGCGGCCGTGGCCTCCCCAAAAACCGTACGGACTAAAAACACGCACGGTGGGATGTGACCAACGCTTTAGGTTCACTGAAGGGTAGTGCAGGCTCGGTGAAGCTTGAGCATACATGCATGTATCCCCAGGCTACTCTGTAGGTGTCATATTATGCCAATGTGGATGCCGTCATGATGTAACGATGAATGGCGCTCTTTGTTTCCTTGTGCCTCTCCTTTTCCTTGTGCCTCATTACGTTGGAAAGCTCTTGCCTGAAAATTCTTTGTGACGGGTGAAGCATAAATGTACAATCCTCATATATTTATGCATGAATATGTTCTTTGAATTATTTCATATTGATTAGTACAGATTGTGATTTGTGGATATTTTTCCTATCGCAAAGAGCAAAGGAAGTAATTGTTTGTAATTGTATTCAATATGATTGAATACTGCCCTCTATCTGACTCTCACCTTATAAAAGAATCTAATATCTATCTTAATAATGCTAGGGTTTACATGTAACCATAAAGATAATAATCACTCCCAAAACTCAAAAATATAAGTTACTCCATTTTGACAGAAACGCCCTTTCTAATTCCATACTTTTGCAATTTTTAAAGCTATTTCAAAAGCAATCATTCCCTGGGATATGTCAGAAATGGAAATTGCTCTAGTTTTAATCTTATATGAAAACAGTCTGCTTGAATTGGCTAAAGCAATTTCCTGCAATAAGATTTATTTATCAAGAAATTGCTAACCGAATTGCTATCACTGACCTGGTTCAATTTGAGGAAGGGGAAACCCCTCTTCCCAATGAATTTAGGTCAATACCTCACCATGGTTAACCTTGCATCAATTTCTTTTATTTTTTATCAATCTTTTGAAGATAATTTCTAGTCATGGAACTTGCCCTTTTGCCCTTTTGCCCTTGATAACAAATGGGCTGCCCTGCAGGATTTAAAATATGACCAAAGTTTTTAGTAAATTCTTAAGTGTAGTTTTGGTTCTTCCTGAATTTTTTAGTCACGGTCTCACAGTTTGGTGCTGCTTGTAATTGTTGTATTGGTGTTATGGTATTTGTGATGGTAGTTTAAGTTCTTGTGTGAGTAAAACGACATCTTTTCTGTAGAATAATTGAATTAAAGTGATTTTCTGTAGCTCTCGGTTTGACGTCAATTGCTGTAGTGCTTATTGCTTACCCTACAAGTATTGTGTCAACAGGTAAGGCATAATGTGCTGTTGTGCTTCTTTCTCTTTTCAATGCCACACCTATTTCTATTTATTTAATGGTTTTCATTCATCCTGTTTTCAAACAAAAATTGTATATACATATATATGTAATAAGATAATCTTTATTTTTTTTGTGTAATAGTAAAAAGCATCCAGTTATGCCAGCAAGATCATTATCAGCTTATGTTTCTTTTTCTCTCTTTTTTTTGTGCTAAGCTTTGAATATTAAAAATTCCCTTCAGTTTTCATTTATTTTAGGCATGAGCGAAATTGCTCAAACGCTGCTGTGGCTGGGCCTACACAGCTGCTGTTGTTCGCTATACGGGCTATACCTTTTAGTACAAAAGAAAGCTACATGTAGAGAGCTAGAAAAGAGGGAGATGAAGAGAAGTGGAGGGAAAGAGAGAGAGAGAGAGAGAGAGAGCGCGTTCGCTAGGCAGCTAGGAAGAAAGACGTTTAATTGCAACATTCTTGATCCAAGATGAGAGGTTGAGGACTATCTTTAATCCCAATATCTTTGACACTGCAGTGGAAAAAAGAAATTACTAACAGGCAAGCATGGGCAAATTAACTTGCGTTGACACAGTCCTTCCTGCGTAGTGCTCTAATATCATTGTATGAGGTATGCCTTTCAAAATCCATGACCTGGTCAATGTTCTGTCATTGCGAGCCCCTTGTTAGCTCTGAAGCAATAGGTTGACGCATTTTTTATCAACATTGTAATTTATAAATTAAACAAGTGTTGGTCTTATCTATTGGAGGAATATCATGGTATATGAATAACAAAATATTTGTGAAAATTTCTTTCCTGGAGAAATACAGCTATTTAATTACTTCTTTAAAAATGCAGAAAACAACTTCATCTATTAGATGATGAATACATTTTAATACTATGTTTATATGGGTATATAAACGTCCTTTGGTCTTGCAGTAGATAAAAAAAGAGTCTTTTTGTCTGGCCAAGACTAAATTTGTACTTTATTTGCACGGTTCTGCTACAGTAATTTTGTATTCTTGAAATAGCTTTTTAGCGACTACTTTTGGAATCATCCCATGATGCAGAAAAGACCTTTCACTCCATTGAGTGCCAGCCCATATTGTACCAGAGATGACGAGCCAAAATAGAAGTTGACATTTGAAAATAACCTGCTCTCTTGTCTATTTTTGATGTTTGTCACATTCTTATTATTTTCTCTCTCACTTCAATGTTACACGACCCTGTGCTCTTTTAGCTTGATAAATTTGTGTGGATTTTGCTGTGCCCTTTTTTCAGTCGTTATTCATTTGTAATTGAATCATTCTTTAATATGTTCTAGTTTGGTGTACATTGCCTATCAAATTGGATGTGAATTTGAATGTTTATTTGTGATTGCACTTTCATACAAGTTAGAATGAGAGATATATTGTAATGTAGAAAGACAGTGAGAAACAAAGAAAGAGAGAGAGAGAGAGAGAGGGGGGAGAAATAGAGAGAGGGAGAAAGAGAGAGAGAGAGAGATAGAGAGAAAGAGAGAAAGACATAGATAGAAAGATAGGTGAGAAGAGGAAAAAAAATAGTGGAAGGAGAGATGAATTGAGAGAGGGGAAAGTGAAAGGTTTGGAGGTAAAATGAACAGAAATATGACAAGATCGGGAGAGAGAGAAGTTGGGTTCAATAGCGTAATCCTCTTAGAATGGAGCAAGGACCTCATTCTTTAAGAGCCTCTTCATTGTAGGATGGGTTGCCATGACAACATGCCAATGGGAGTGATTGTGGAGCCTCCAAGAGGGACAGGGGTTGACTAGTTGTGATCATCAATCCATATATCATGTGTACTCAACAGGATCATAGCTCTTGTGTGTGTATATACACAACTTTGAGAGCAGTTTGACTGAGTACTTGGTATGTTTTAAAGTAGTACGGGTGCAGTTTACATGTTTACAAGCCATTTGGGAATGGACGAGCTTTTAACAGCATTTGTGAATATTTTGTGTGTCACAGGGTGAAACATAATTTCTAAAATGTTTAGGATGGCAGCTTGTGGTGTCACTTGTTTAAAACTATAAACGAAAACCGTACAATAAAAAACACTACTGCTACAGTTGTGCTATCACATAGGATAATAAATTCCTTGAATTTCTTCTCACCTTTAGAGTTCATTCTGACGCACAATTTTCAATATTTTCAATATTTTGATTTCATATACAATATTCATTAAACGCAGACACACCAGAAATACGGGAGGAAGAGAGCAAAAGGGGAGATAAGAAAGAGGGGGAAAAGGGAGATAAGAAAGAGAGAGAGAGAGAGAAGGGAGAGGAGGGGGAGGGGGGAGCGAGATAGAGAGAAAGTGTGAGAGATGGATAAAGAGAAGGGGAAAGAGGGAAAGAGGTAGAGGGAGGGAGAGATGGGAAAATATAGAGAATGGAGATTGAAGAAAGAGAAAGAGGGAGGGAGTGAAGGGAAAAGAAAGAAGAGAGAGAGAGAGAGAAAGAAAGATACTGGTCGGGTAAATGGTTGGTACTTGTGGTGTAACTCTGATGGGTTGAATTAATTGTGCACGGGTGTAAGATGCAAGGAAGTGACTTGGCTGGAGGCGTCATCATTGGAAACCCCTTGAACATTGGGCAGACAGCGGGGGAGAGGAAGGGGCTGGAGGAAAAAAAAGAATGATACTTGAACAACATGATGTATGGGGAGAAAAAAGATGCTGAATGAATAATGTTTGTGGTGTGGTGGCAAGTCGTTTTAACACAGTGCGTTGCTTTCTTTACTTTTTTGATTATTTAGGAATGCTGCTTTTGATTTAATATCTTTTTAGTACAGTAGTAGTCGCGACAACATTACCATTACTTATGAAAGGATTCATGAAAATATCAATGAATGCAAAAACATTATTTCAAACTTTGTCTTTTTTTCATTCACAAGTAAAGAAATTTAATTCACTCTGTTATAAATTTAAAGAAATACCTAATATATCAGTAGCTAGAAAGAGAAAGAATGTGATGATGTAATATAATATAAAATATTTAAAAAAATCAAAAGTAATAGTAACTGTAGCGTAGTGTAGTAGTTGACTGGTAGAAGAGGGGGGGGGGGGGGAGACAGTTACTTTACACATATTATTTCAAATTATTGTACTCTAATGAAGTTACGATACACTCTTTGATTTTAGTTTTTAGTTTACTTCAAAGTATTGCGAGAATCTGGAAAGTAGACATTTCCAGAACTTTCTCCTCATTCCTAGAAATGCAGGAATCCAACAAACATTCCTGAATGAGAGTATGTAAAAGCATTGACAGATTCCTCAGTAAATATTGGTCTCTAGAATAGGATGGCATCTGTTGACCGAGGGAAATGTGTGCTCATCTGGTACTCTTCCACGATGATGACAACACCCTAATCTTGTAGTGAAATATCTGTTTAATAACGCTATCAGCCACTTAACTGATTGTGTCATCCTTGAGATGCTGCAAGAAAACATCACAAGTTTGAACTGTGGAGGCGGGGGAGATGGATTAAGACCTAAAACGGGCAAATAGCATGTTATTACCATGGTAACCTAAGATTGCTTGATTACCTGAAGTATATGCATGGGAAAGGCAGGTGGGAGAAATGCGTGTAGGGCATATACCATACTAGTAGACCAGTAATTAAGTAGTGTCTAAGAATAAGATGATTTATTTGTGTGCTTGGGGTAAAAATGGATGCCCATAGCATGTCTCTTCCTTTAAGTTAACCGAGGATGTAGGAAAGGATTCTTATGATGGCACAGGGGAGAGGGAGTAGAGTAATACAGGAGAGCGCAGAATAACAATGTTCAAGTGATTTCCGCATAGGTGTTGACTTGTCGGCTAAGAATATAGAACATAGAGCGAAAGGGAGATGGTGGTGGAGGAGAGGCAATGCCACAATTCATAAATTGAGGATAGAGCGGAAGAGTTAAGTTGAGATGCTGGAGGCATTTCCTTTCCAAGTGCAATTAGTCCGCCGAGGGAGTACCATTTTCTCTCTCTCTAGGCGCGTCTTCATCATCTCGAGATTGACAAATAGCCCGCTATTTCTGATTTGGGAAATAATCCCAAAGTAACAAATCGCGTCTTCACTATCTCCAGATTCGACCTCGAAACTTGAAACTCGACCTCGAGAAATTAGCTCGAGATATTTTGCTCAGATTTAACGCGTATTGCGAATCTTCGGTCTAGTGAAGACGCAAGGGACAAAAAGCTGGATATTTTGCCAAATTGTGGGATATTTTGCAAACTATCCCAAGATATCTTGGGATGACAATCCTGACCAAATATCCTTCTAATTGCTACTTCGGTCTGATGAAGACGCAAATTCGATGGATAGTTTGCGATCAGGATAGTTCAACTAGCTGGATATTTGGCAATCTCGAGATAGTGAAGACAGGCCTTCTGTCTCGATCTTGCCGTGCTCCCTTTTGCCCTCGTCAGGCAATCGTATGATAGTGAAGCTTTAACCAAATATGCACAGCTTTACCCAGGCTCCTTGAATAGAGCCTTACTTTGATAGAAGTCTTTTCTCCTGTTATTCTTGCTTTAGACTGGAGATCCTCTGGTTTCCCCGCTCTGTTGTGTTTTTATTTGTCGTATTTCCCTCTCTCAGACATGACTAGAATGCACCAAATTTCTTTTATTCTAGAGTGATGGATGCCTGTCTAGAAAGTGCACTTGATCATTCCTCCTGCAATTTAATGGTATGATTTTTTGGGAAAGTTGGTAGGATGAATTAAAGTATCTGCTGGCAGAATTGTACATTTTGAACATCAATGTAACATACAGAGTGAAGAATGGGTGCCACGCCTGATTTTCCTATATTTATACATGTATGACCCTTCTCATTAGCATAGAGGTCCTCCGGGCCGGTAGAAATATTATGGGTTCATGTTTATTGGAGATGATTGCTTCTCTCCCCACCAACTCTAGAGTCCCCCCTTAACTCCAAAGACAAATGTGTGATGCAATAAAGCCAGGCAATATAGCCTTTGGGGCATTCATCTTTGAGATGTACTGTAATTGGACTTTTTCCCCTCATCTTTTCTTTGATCGAGGATGCAGCTTGGAGTAATCAATTGTCTGTTTCCTAGCTTGGATCTTAACATGTCTTTCGTCGGGATTAAAAGCATTCATTGTATGACGTTGCCCGATTGATTTTTGCAACTCCTTAACATTAATGCAGCGAATGATGGAGGGCTTAGATGGGGGCAGATGGAAAGGGGAGAGAGAGAGAGGGCGGAGAGAGAGAGAAGAAAAGAGTGAGAATGGGAGAGTGAGAGGGAGGGAGGAAGAGAGAGGGAGGGAGGAAGAGAGAGAGACACACACACACACATAAACTGATAGATTGAGAAAGATCCAACAAAATATTCCTAACCACTTCTTGTGTATGATTCAACACATCTTGTCTAATGAACCAGATGAGGGCTTGAAAAAACTAGCAAATATTATCAAAAGCCTGAGCATTCTTAGATATCCAATAAGCTCCCTCATTCTGCCTGACTGGCATCTTTATTTTCATATTCATCTGTTTTTATTTATTATTTGTTGAATGACAGCCACAGTAGCTTTTGTCACAATGTCTGTACCGTATTTGCCGTAAAGGCCGCAGCCCGACTTTTTGATATTTTCCCTTCCAAAAATACTGCGGCCTTTACGCCGGCAAATACGGTATATATGCTAATAAAATATCTCCTTTTTGAGACCATCATGGGTTGTACACTCAACGAGTACTTGTAGCTAGAACCATTTATCATCATTAGAGTGGCACCTCAGATCCTGTCTTAGAGACTTCGTCTACCCATAGTACACAACCCCCATTAGTCAACCAGCTCATGAAGTCGCATCAATCCAGGTCAAATATTCCGACCAGAGAATTTATTGTTTGGAGGGAGCCGTAGGGGCTGTTGATGTCTTTTGTTCAATATTTATTTAACTTTGCACTCTGACTGGGATTCAATATCACTTTATTTTCTCTAACCCCTTTTCTCATATCACAACAATATTCAGTATTTCAAACTTATATAGAGTCTTCATGTGAATTGAATTTAAAGCTGTATAATTTGTTTTTCCTCATTTTTATATTGTTAGATTTTCATACATTATCAGTTTCGTTGATATTTTCATCATACACAGTGCACAAATAATTTAGCTTCATTTGTCTTAATTTTAATATTCTAATTCGCTTTTAAACAGATAAATTGTGAAGACTCTTCAATAATTATTTGAAATTTCTCCTTCATGTAATCTTTAAAAACAAAAAGGGAATGGAAATAAAACTTCTGAATTCAGTGCATCCCATATCTCATTTAATTACGTTGTTAGATACTAAGCTTGAGATAACTTGTGCAGGGGTCTATGTCAAAAGGATGTCATACCTTAATAAAATGATATTCAATCAGTTAAGAACAAAGCCCTCTGACTACACATAGATCAAGAAAAACACTTGAAAAGATGATTAACTTCACATGTTCAACACACTCCTTGCAGTTGTTGAATCTGTGAAAACATGTTATTACTTTTGCTCTAGTTTGAGTTAAGGCAGTGTATTGAAGAGCAGAATGTTAGCTCATCAAGAAGTCATGAGAAACACGTTTGGCCATCACATCCGAATCAATAGGTGGGAATGTGTTTTCAACATCGTTGCCCTTGAGATGGAGAGCTAGGACTGTGGAGAAAGAGAGACTAGGAGTGCTTTCATGATATTGAATCAGTATGTTCAGATGATCATGTTAAGGTGTTTTCTTTATGCATAGAAATGTAGAATCTTAGAATGATTTAGAATGGGTTTCTGATCGATGCAGTATACCTCCGATAAAAGCTGAGTTAATGAATGATTTCGAAGGCATATTCAGAAAAAGAGTACTGGTATTTGTTTTCCCTGCAGAGCTCTTACTGAATTTCTCTTAAACATGCCTATTTCAATGTTTTTCTTCCAGGATTTCTAAAAATCTGTTTGGGGAGCTATTTGATTAAATTGATCTGAGTAAGGTGTAAGAAGTTGTAACACTGATCCTAATTGATCTACTTATAAGGATTTTCTGGGAAATTACGGTATCATTTCATCATCTATTTATGTGTAGTGCGTTCTTTGAAATCAGTTTTGTGGGTTGTGGATCTCCATTTGGCATGGTTCATACGTTCTAGAGGTCTTTTAGGATCAATATTCCCCCCTCCTTTCTGCACTAGTAATTCTTATTTCCAGATTTCTTTTTGAATTGTCCCAAGCTAAGGCCTCTTTGCTCCTTGTCCTTTTTATTTTGTTGCCTTTCGGAGTAATACCAATAATGACATGCTTTCGCTGACGTCAACCTATCCTTTGTAAATATCCCTAAAAGGTGTCAATTTTTGGCTCGGCCCTGGTCTGAACTTTTTCATCTACCGTCCCCATCGCCACTAAGCGAAAAAAGAGAGAGAGAAAGAAAAAACAAACAGGAAGACTTTGATGACCAGCCAGCCTGGCCAACGAATTTCACCCTGATGAGCCAGCAAGACTAATAAGTAGAACCGAGAGTGAAAATCTAGCTAGAGAGTGAAGGCAAATTGCCAATTTGAAGGCAATGTCAATTGGAAATGTAATCTAAATTTAGTGCTGTATACCCGCAATAGTGATTGCTTTAATTGTGCGAGGAGAGAGTGCTGGGGGGGGGGGGGGGGGGGGGGGGGGGGGGGTCGAGGTGACAGTCGGCCAATTTCAGCTTGTAATTTGTTCATGCCCTAGTAATAAGGGTGGGTTATTTTTTCAAGATACAAGGAAGCATACTAGATGGCCAGTTCATTCAAAACTGTTTGTGCTGATGGTTATTCTCACAATTTATCATTTCTGTACTTCAGTTGTGTTTTCATTTTGTAGTTGTACAAATTGTTAAATATTTGGGTAACTTATTTTCCCTGTACTCAAACACTAAGGTCTGTATTCTACTAAAATTTAAACCCATTTCTGGTTTTAAGTGTTTTTGTTAATATTTGGGCTTTCTGAAGGCAAAGGTTGTTTTTTTGGTTAAATGCGATCTCAAACCCAGGGTAAAATTAAGTTTAACTTAGTTAATATAATACAGACCTAAATGATCAAAACAAATATAGAGACTTAAATTCTAAATTTACCATTATTTTAAGCATTATTCTATTTCTATTTCAGTTTAATTCGATTTCAGTTTCCTTAAATTGTCAAGTCAAAGATATTTGTTTAGAGTTTCCACAAGTGATCAGTCTCTTGTATTTGTTCTTAATTGAACACAAACTTTTTTATAAAAGTACTCAGTAAATATAAATAATAAAAATAAATACAATCAATTATGCTTGATACAAGTAATACTTGTATGTACCATACAATATGAAAGATGAAACTAGAACATGATTTAAGTTAAGAGACTCACCCCCTTCCACAACCCCTAATCTATACTTGTAACTACTTTCTCTTATCCAGGCAGGGAGTTGACCGCTATATGAAAAGGGAATGTTATGATGTCTGGGGTATTTGTTTTCTGTGTCTTTTAATCCTCTGTTAGACTAGAAATGTCAGATGAGGATTAGGATTTGAGATACGAGATGTTATTACATCAGAATAAACGCTTTCCACTCCGCCTACCATCTCGCTTTCCTTTCATTTCATGACCATCTCTTACCGTGTTGTTTCTATCTCAAAAGTTAATATCTATCTCTAGCTCTTTCTTTTCCTTTTTTTTGGCCACAGTTCTTTCTTTATGAATCAGTGACTCATTGAATTTGGTTTGAATTTGGTTAACTCTTGTTTTCCCTTTTTTTTGAAATTCATCACACTTTCCCACTTTCTCTTTATCTGTCTGTTATATTTCTTCATATTTCATTCTCTCTCTTTTTTTCTCTTTTTCTCTCTCTCTCTCTCTCTCTCCTTTCCTCTTTCTCTCTCTTTATCTCTCTCTCTTTCTCATTCTCTTTCTCCATCTCTCTCTCCCTCTCTCTCTCTCTCTCTCTCTCTCTCTCTCTCTGTACATATAAATCATCCATTTATTCAGCATCCGGTTTTGGTGTAGTATTATTTGAAGCCTATTATCACGTCTGTCTGCTAAACAAATCTTCTCTCATCACCATCTCACATTTGCTCACATCCATCTCCCTCTCTTTCTTCATTCTCATTTTCTCTCCATCAATGTAGTTATCTCTTCTCTGGAATAATATTATTCAAAGATTCTAATTAACACAAGGTTCGCATCATAATAACTCTAGACCAGAAGACATCTTGTATTCTCCATTTCTCTCTCTCTCTCTCTCTCTCTCTCTCTCTCTTTCTCTCCATCTCCCTCTCTGTGTAACTGCTTGATTATCATATTATCCATATCTTTTCTGTTTACTTTTCTTCCAGTCATAATATTCCTCTTCCATCAATATTTTAGATCTCCTTCAGCCATTTCATTTGTACCTCTCTATCATCTCCTCTCCCTTTGTAATCTTCTTTCTTTTTCTTTATCATTCCTGATCATTCTACCCTTCAATGTCATGAATGCACACAGTGCTTTGTACTATTAAAAGTTTGTAAGCGTTTTAGAGATAATGCTACCCCGGTCACCGCATCCATAGGCACAATCTATTCTATTCTATCTATCTATTCTATTCTATTCTATCTATTCTATCTATTCTATCTATTCTATCTATTCTATTCTATCCATAGGCACAATCTATTCTCTTCCTGAAGAGTGTGCTTACTATAAGTCATGTTACATCTATTCGTTTGTCAATTTGTAGCTCGTACTGAGCCAAGACATTGCCAGTGTGAAGACACCCGTTATTGGCAATCTTGAGGTGTGCTGTTCTGATCAATTTCCTGCCTTATTTGGGGCAGCTAGGCTAGCCCTATCAAGGTGAAATCTAGCTCTACAGGGAGTCCCTTTACACTCTCATCATAGGCTGTTCCTACAGCTCAGAGCACTGCTCCTTCAATAGCTTCTATCCCTATAATGAGAAGTTTGGAGGTACCGGGTGAGGTGATCAGAGATTGAAGGAGATACGGAATGGAAGAACATTGATTGAGGGAGGGAGGAAGAAATCAAAGGAAATGGTATTGATAAGTATAGAGAGAGAGAGAGAGAAAGAGAGAGAGAGAGAGGGGAACCCCCCCCCCCCCTCAAAAAGAAAGAGATTGAAAGTGAGAGATTGAAGGAAGAAGAGAGAGGGAGGGAGACAGAGACAGCGAGACATAGAATTTGAAAGGTAGGTAGAGAGTGAAAAAGGGAAAGAGAAATATAGTGTGAATGAGAGAGAGGGAGAGAGAGAGAGAGAAAAAGAGGAAGAGAAAGAGAAAGAGAAAGAGAGAGGGGGCCAATGGAGGAGAAATATCGCTAATCCATGGTCATTATTTGTCATTTGTGGTTTTTATAAAGATGGGATGTGTAGTTTTTTGAGATGGATACAAGCTATGGAAAACATTCCTAGCACCATAAAAACTACTGCTTACTAAAACAAAGTCCTCATCTAGTACTGGTGGCTGTACCTATACAATATGTGCATGCTTTTGAATGTAATGAGCCACTTTGTAACAAGGAATGTTCACACTTTCTACTGTTCTACTACATCTCACTATAAGCTGCATTCAATTTAGAAATGATTTCTTGAACAAGTAATGTCGAGGACACCTTATGTGCTGGCTTTCCACATCCCCTTCTATATAATGAAAGAACTAACTGATGCACAAGCATATGGTAACAAGCCAAAGTACTTAGTAAAGCATGGGCTATGTGAACAGGGTTTTATTCCAATTAAAGCAAAAAAAAAGGAGGTATACAGAAAAAGGCCAAATGTAGTCTTAAAGCTGACAGCCCAGGAGAAAAAGAGAGAGAAATACAGAGAAAGAGAATGAGAGAGAGGGAGAGAGAGAGAGAGGGGAGAGAAACAGGAAAGATAGAGAGAAGAGAGAGAGAGAGAGAGAGAGAGAGGGTGGAGAGAGAGGGGGAGGAGAGAGAGAGAGAGAGAGGGGGGAGAGAGAGAGAGAGAGAGGGGGGGAGAGAGAGAGAGAGAGAGAGAGAAATACACAGAGAGAATGGAGAGAGAGAGAGAGAGAGAGAGAAATACAGAGAGAGAGAAATACAGAGAGAGAGAAATACAGAGAGAGAGAAATACACAGAGAAAGAGTGAAAGAGAGAGAAATAGACAGAGAGAAATACATAGAGAGAGAAAGAGAGAGAGAGGGAGAGAGAGACCATGAATGCTTAAACCCATATTATGAATAATCTCATGATTCCGATGTCCGCTCTTCAGTTCGGGTTAGATCCCACTATCAGGAGTTATCAGAGGAATAACACTTGATTTCCTGGATGTGAATCTAATGAAGCATACTACAGGTGATGCTTGAGGCAAAGGGGTGTGGCTATATACATAGTGTGTTTCGCTCATTTTCAAGAGTCTTACATGTGTTATCTTCAAGAAACAACTGCAAAAAGAAAGAATTTGCTATCTTCTAAAGATGTTGAAGTAGTCTAGACAATAACTAGTATGTTAGTAAGTTTTTTTTTTTTTTTTTGTAGTTCCATGATATTATAATCCTTTATTATATAAGACTCCTTGTGCAAATAATGAAAGTGGTCAATTTAATCATAATTTGTACTAAAATAGCAATTTTTGTTTATACTTTATTCACCATTAACCTAGAAAGATTTATTTTGAGAAAAGCCTTTGCCAGATTGGGGACACATATTACCTGACCTATTCATTGTTTTGTAGTACTCTCTCAGCTCAAGATTTTTTACCCTTAGGCGATGTGGCGTAGGTAGGAGTTGTGGCTATTTCCAGGTATAATATTTGTTTTTCTGGATGGCTAATTTACATTTCTTGTTGCATGCATGCGGAAGCTATTAGATGTCCTATGAATACCTGGAGCGTGAAGCTTTTGGCCAATGCTGCCCCCATATTAGCGTACTCGATTAACAGTCCCTTTAATTAATAACCCTCATTTCTTCATTACATTATAGTTGAAATAGTTGAAATAGTTGAAATATTTATTGGTTACTGAATCATCATAGGTTATAACAATAATGTGACAATGTCTTTACATGAGTATAAAACATAAGTTAAATTACATTTCCACATTCAGTAAATCATAGATACATACGCTCGAAGAGGTGATGATACAGAAGGGCTACAGCCTAAGCGTGACAGCTTGATACGCTTGCAGCCCAGAAACATTTAAAATCATAACGATTGTAAAGTAAAGTAAATTACAGAACATAATTGGGGGAAAATAACAAAAAATAAACAGTGACTTGCAACCAAAAAAAAAAAAATGGGATAGAGGGTGCATGGGAGGGGGATTTTCCTGCTATATCAAGGAAATGTTGACGAACATATATGATATCATGTGTTAATTTAAGAGATTTGTCAATATTTGCTCAATAAAATTGATTTCACACTTTTCTTGAAAGTATATACTGACTTCAAGTTACGGATGTCAACGGACAGTGAGTTCCAAATATCCGGACCAGAATGTCTTATAGATTTCATAGCCATTGTTGTTTTAGGATTACATAAATGGTATTTATTTGATTGTCTGGTTGGGTATGTATGAATATTTCTATTCAAACAAAACATTGGTGGGAAGTGGGAAGGTAGGGAATCATTATGTAGACGGAACATGAACAGTGCTTTTTGTAAAAAGTTAATATCAGTTACTTTCAGAGTTTTTATCCTTTCTGTTCAATCAAGTAGAACGACCATGTTTTTCATTTTAGTGCATATAAAATGTGCTTTTCACATGATGTGTTACACTTGATAGTCTCTGTAGTGGTGGGTTTTGTTCGCCCAGCTTATAAATTGCCAATTTAAGACATTCATTATACTAATGTATGAATGGGAAGGTTATAATAGTATGCCGCGTGATATAATTTTAACATCCTTTATTGATTATTGATTAATAGCAGTATGACAAAAGATAAGTTATCTATATGTGGCAATTTGAAGTTATTCTTGTGAATGAAAGGCCAATATGAGTATTTCCTATTCATGAATAGATTCAGTTTATATTGACTGTTCTTCTATTGTTTGATGTAACAGCATATAACTGTCCCTGTATTCTGTGAACACGGTGCCAGAGAGTCTGTGAAAGCAGGGTCTGTCTTGCGGCTAAACCTAGCAGCCGTCAAGCGTCATGGCTTATTAATTTCTGCTCTGCTCTCTAGAAATACCACCTGACTTTCAAGATCTTGGGCCATCTGTAAATTAATTCATAAGATAATATTTTCGGCCGCGGGTGCCCCACAAAGAGTGCGTGAGGTCACAACCGTTAAGCATATGGCCGCGCCCTGAGAAAACAGCGTTTGTTCCATTTCTTCTAGTTGGTGTTTTTTCGTTCATCCCTCTAGGGGCATATCTCTTCATCGCTTGCGTGTCCATATTTATGCTCTCATGTGTGCATCATGTGCATCACAAACAAATTTCTTGAACCATTTGAGAAACGAGTTTGATTTACGTTTGAGTGAGATGAAGAGTGTAAGGGATGAGAAGAGAAATGGAGACAGGGCAAAATAAAAAAGGGGGTGGATTTTAAAGTATTAGATAAAATGGATAAGGAGAGGTGAGATATAGTTCCTGAAGCTTTTCAGTATAATACAGATTAATTAAAAATAAGAGGCTTCAACCCTTATTGAAAGAAACTGATGCGTTGATTCTGAAGAAGAAGAAGAATGGTTTTGGCATTGGATATCTCATAAGAGTCAAAATGAGTCTGAAATCTAAAACCGATGATAGTTTGTTTTCCAGCATCTTCATTTCTTTGAGTGTATCGTCATCCGTTTTGCCAAGTATCCCATACCCTGGAGAGCAAGCATTATGAGGGCTGCCGCCAAAAGGTATTCAAGTATCAAATTGCTCCTAGTAAGAAAGTAGTTCATGGTTATCATGGCTACATTTTCTTCGTTTTGTGCCTCTTTTGAGGTTGGGTAAGAATGCTACAACCTGTTTTTTTGTCTCACAAAATAATTTTATTTTCAAGCACTGGATTAGTATGAATAGAAGTGCTTGTTTGTTTTTGTGAATTTCAAAGTCAACTGGGAGCAAGATTAACAGAGAATTAATGTCTTGTATTAAGTTGATAAAACATTCAAGTATAATTAGAGCTTTTAAAAAGTATCAAAATAAATTATAACACATCCTGTATCATGTTTCTTTTTTAATGTACACATTGAAATTCAGGTTAAAACAAACGAACCAAGTGGGATAATATTTTGGCAAAATATCTGTTTACTTAAGTGTTTTGATGCCTATTTTGTTTTCTTCATTATTACTCATAGCCCCTTTTCCAGTTCTTTTCTAGTTCTCCCTTTTTCTCCACCTCCCCTTCCCCGTTCTCTTTATCTCTCTCTCTCTCTCTCTCTCTCTCCTCGCGCCCCCTTACCATGTTTGCCAGTCTGATTTCCAATCTCTGTCTGCCCCTCTCCCTGACTCTGCGGCCTTGCATGATATGTAAATGAGGGGCCCTTTCCTGTCTTTCCTCCAATGCTTGTGAACGCATAGCTTCATCCCAATTCATGACTTTGTAAAATGCATTAGCCAGGTCCGTGCATATCATTACACCAAACAGATTTTGTCAAGGGCGTGACAATAGTACATATTCGGAAAGGAAAAGTAAAATGTATGAATAAATCTCAATGATATAGGTTGGGATATTTTGTGGAAATAAATGACTGTTGCAAAAGAGAGAGAATCATAAAAAATGATAGTCACAAACAAATTACCGAAAGCAAACAGGAACATTCTGGAATAATGTGCATTTCATTTCATTGATTACATGCTGCAAATTGAAACAAGTTTTAATTGTATGTTTATGAGTGGATAGGTAATATTAAACATCCAAATCAAACGAGCGAGGATGCAGACTGGAGATTTAACCCGGAGGTCATCTGGAAATTATTTTATTGGTTAACCTATGCCTGTTTTTCATTTCCTCTCTCTCTCCCATTATCCACTTAATTAACTATCATTAGCCTCTATCTTTCCTAACACTTCTCTTAGAGCATCCACCTACCCATTCATTTTCCTTGTTGGATTTATGGTTTTTATTCCAGTTCCTTGTCTCTCCTTTTTCTCTCTCTCTCTCTCTCTCTCTCTTTCTTTTTTCCCCGCGTCAGGCACATCATTTCTCTGCTATGATTTTGTCACTACCTTTTCATATCCATCTCTCTCCCTCTCTCTCTCT
The DNA here is from genome assembly GCA_035222895.1 of Strongylocentrotus droebachiensis. Classification (NCBI taxonomy): domain Eukaryota; kingdom Metazoa; phylum Echinodermata; class Echinoidea; order Camarodonta; family Strongylocentrotidae; genus Strongylocentrotus; species Strongylocentrotus droebachiensis. Next base: position 116,461 of record JAVYIG010003929.1, read on the forward strand.
CTTTCTCTCTCTTTCTCTCTCTCTGATTATCTCCCCGCCCCCTTTCTTCCTATCCCCCTCTCTCCCTTATATCCTCTTTATCCTTCTCTCTCTCTCTCTCTCTCACCCTCAACCTTTCCTTTAAATCATTCTGATCCTTCTCTTTCTCTCTCCACTCTTTAAATCCTCATGATCTCTCTCACTCTCTCTCTTTCTCACTCTCTCTCTCACTCTCTCTTTCTCCCTCTCTCCCTCTCCCTCCCCTCTCCTTTAAATCCACCTGATCCTTCTCTCTCCCTGTTAAATCCAATGGATCATTTTATCTCTGACTCTCCATCTCTCACACTCCATCTCTCAGTCTCTTTCTCTGCCATCTCTCCCTCTGCCTGCGATCAGTGCCAATCCCGCTCTGTTTCTCTCGCTCATTATCATCCCCAGTTCCTGTTCAGTTGTGTGTGTGCTGTCACATCAGACAGCTCAACTTTTCCCAGCTCCTCATTGGGTGTGTGGCGTTGTCGGAGACAAGCCCTAAATTTGTTTCTCTTTGAAACGGATCGTAAACCCAACGGATCACGACAACGTTTCTTTTGCTCTACAATTCCTGCCTTTTCCAAAACCTGATTTTCCCCCCACTACCAGCCTTGACATCAGAAATTCAAAAGGAAAAAGAAACAGTTTTGTTTCTGTCTGCATGACTGAGCTCTTTGAGTCTTCCTTTCCGTTTACGGTAATTTCAGGAGACACTTTACAAGGATTTATAGCGATTTGATTGCTTGGAGATTTCAAATGGTCAAGAGGTCTCACAAAAGGATTTTACGAGAGAGGAAAAAGGAGAGCCTTCGCAATTACTTGCTGCCCTAAGAGCATTCTCGCTATTTAAGGTGTGACCAAGTGTCTTTGGAGCAATACAGAGTGAAGACTTTATAGTGCTCAGTATACGGGTTAACTGGAGCTTATTAACATCATCTACTGAAGCGGATTTAGAGGATATCTAAATCAGTTTTGGATTATCGCGGCAGTACCTTCAAAAGAGTCTCAACGAAAGGTATACCTTTATCTATTTCATTTTGGGGGGAGGGGGGAGGGGGAGGAGGGAGAAGGGTATGTTTCATCATGAATGAATCCACTAAGATTACAGTATTACTATTTTTCTGTATACTTGAATTTGAATCGTAGTATATTCTACTATGACAATTTGTGATCATAATCATATTCCAGAAAAGATTTTTGAAAGGTAGAATTTTTAATTAGAATATTCTTTTCTAAGGACATCAAGTGGTATGCTCAAAATAAGTAGGTTAAAGAAAAAAAGCATACAGCATAGAAATAAGCTGACTAGTTATAATTTAGGGTTCCTAGCTATCCTAGAAATCGGAGGAAACCTCAAAACAACTGCTTATTTTCCAGTTAGGGAAGTCATTGAATTTGAGAAATATCACTTCAAATCCGAAGATTCAGGGAATTTTATTAGCCCTTCAAAAAGGAGTATGTTTCTTATATTTTGTCTGATGTCCAAATAGCTTATTCACTGGATGGTTATAGCCTTAAGGGGCCTCTTGAATGTGTAGAATAAGTTGAAGTTCCCAATGATCCCCGAATTATGATACTCCATAAGGGAAAAATCAGGGAAGGCTTAGGGAAATATAACGACTGGAAATCTTTAATTTTTATTAAACACTAACTTTAAATGTAGAAAGAAAAACGTGGATTAACCTAGAACTTAGAATGTATGTTCATAACAAAATTTGATGAAGATACAGAATAGGGGGGGGGGGGGGAGAAACGTGCCTGTTTGCTGTACTGCGTGCTAGAAATAATTCACCGATGGATTAAGGCTTTGTGAAGGTCTGAAAAGAAAGGAATTGAAAATGCACACAGGAGGAGAAACAGTAGGAGAAGAACGTAGGAATGAAATATGTCTTCACAGGGGGCAAATTTTTAGCAGAGGTGGAATGATCGAGAGATAGGATGTTTTCATATCTAGGCCAGATATGACGATGACGACAAATGTAGTAGCGCAAGGCACGTTTAAAGGCAGAACTCTAGCAGAAGTTACAGTCACTCCTGTCATAGCCGGACTAGGATTTCATTTACAAGTTTTTTTTTTAATCTCAGCAGATATTATTACAAGTTATGCATGTAACTCTTGAAAGTTTACATCTTAAGGGAAAACCCCTTCCTCGTAAACATTTTCTATAGATGTCTGTTGTTTGGTGCTTTGAAGACTTTGTCTTTATTAGAGGATGTGGAGTTGATCAAGAAACGGTCAGAATTCTTCATATTTCCTTCCTCTCTTTCCTGTGAAAGGCAGACCTATTTTCTCTGTCATTTTTAGAACTATTATTTACTTTTATACTTCTAAATTTCCCCTCATTTACACTCCTTTGATCTCTCCTACCCTTTAAACCATTACAGTAGGTTACACTAGTACATATCTCCCTTGTTTTTTTACCAAAAAAATGTTAATGTTTTGATATTTGTTATATGGTCATTATCATTTGTTTCATTGTTGTTTGGGTGTATTTTGCCATTTCTGCCATAACAAACGTTGTCCAACCCAAGTTTTCCTACTCCTCTGTGTGTAATTGTTGCTTTCATTATAACTGCTCACCATTTGTCCCTCTACTTTCTGAAAAAAAATGAGTAATATATGTTGAAAATGCTTTACATCATGTTACCTTGCTGGTATATGAAAAGTGATGCTTCAAGTCATAAAATCTATCATATTTTTCAGCATGTAGGGTATATTTTGTGTTGATGTTTTTTTAGTAGTCTACTGAGTCAAAATGGGTTGGTTTAACCATGGACCTACCAAGGCCCATGGTTTAACTGAAGAAAACAAAGTGATCAATCATAAAGGCTTCTGCGCCAGATTATTTTTGGTGTGCTAAATCCAAGCACATATGCTTTTGACAAAGTGAAGGTAAGCCCATCATAGGTACATGCAACCTTTCATGGAATGTAAAACTATGTATCAATTAACCAATATTCCAAGAATTATATTCATCACTTTGTTATAGCGAGCATCTCTGATTGTTGAGAAAAAAAATTCTGCATACATTATAGCGATGAATGATAACCCTACTGCATGCAAACCAGTTGACATATGGTCATGTTTTATTTTCATATAACTCCAGTAGGTGGATATTGCATTTGATGTAATTATAGAAAGTTAGATCCCATATAAAGCCACAAAGTGGGTGGTGAACGTGGGTTGCTGTGCGGCCAGCAGACCTGAATAATGTATAGTACACCTCCACATATGACTTCTCCAGGCACTGATTTTATTTTCCCCTCAAGATTATAAAGTAATTCTATTTACAGGTATATATTATATTCTCTTGGTTTTTGGTTATACTTCTCTTTGTGTTTGTTTATACCTGTCTTATTTTTGTCATCGTAGTTGTGTTTTTTCGACTTCTCTTTGGTTACCATTTTTATTTTATTTTCCTTTTTATTTTTTCTAGATACAGTGTCCATTTACCTTTTTGCGTAATAGTCTGGCAAGGTTTTTTGTGATTTCTTTCTTACATGATTATGTTTAATTTCTTTTCTTTTAGTCTATGCTATTTTGATTTTGTCCTGAGCTAAACTTCTTATTCCTACATGTAAAAATATTTCCTGCCGCACCTCTTTTTGTATTCTTTCTCTTATTCCTGCCGTAAACTGTTCTTACTTTACTTCCCATTACTATATACAGTATTTATGGTGACAGAACAGCCTAGGATGGAGAATTTAAACATATCTGCCACTTGCAATTATGTTGTAATACAATTTAAAAAGACGAGAAAGCCCCAAATACACTTTTCTCCATCAAATAAATAGGCAGGGGATAAAGGATGTTTTCAATGAGTAAAATAAGAACTGAGACTTCTCAGAAACAAAAACTGGGAGGAAATTGCTTTTTCTGTAGAAAATCTAAAATGGCCTGTGAAGGAGAGGGCAAAATAATAGTATACCCTCTGTAAAATTGACCACGGAATCCCTGCATGGAAAAGTGGACGTGTTTTTCACCCTTTAACATTAAGAAAACTGGACGAGTGAAAGTGTTTGAGATGACGAACATAAATAAATGCTTGCTAGAAGGTAAGCACCTGTTATGAGAAGCAGGTGCACCTGCCTCACTGGCCTATATCATATCCAATCAACTCTACATCCTATCCCGTTAATCCTCATTTACATATCTCACTAGAAACCTTCTTTTCTCCGCTCTTCTACACGTCATTCTGCTGCCGGCCCGCATAAAGGCCATTAGAGCTACACATTTTCAATGGCAGTAAAGGCCTTCTTGATGACAGCCTACGACATATGGCTTGAGAAACCAAGGCGAAGTTCATTTAGACAAGTCTTGGTATGAGAGAGTAAAAAGTAATCAATAATTTGGATTCATTTGAATATTGAAACATGACGTAAAAAGGAATTTAAAAAAAAAATCAAAGACATAAATAGGCATACAAATGTATATAGAACAACCTGTAACAAAAATTTTAATAGATGTACTTTTATGTTTGTAGATGCGTCTTGATAGGTTATTCTCTCCGTGTTACTACTTGATATCTAGTTTTTGAATAATTTTGGTGCACTTTGCAGTGTTTCCTGTGTACATTAGTTACTTTTTGTGCATTTTTAAAGCCACCCCCCCCCCCCTCCCCTCCAGTGAATCAGGATGCCCTTCTGTCTTCCGACAGGTCTCTGCAAAAATGTCATCATCATTTCCGAGTTTGGAGTGCAAGCAAATATGCAGGATAGATCAGTGGAATTGAATCTTGATGACAGCAAGGAAACCTTGGAATTTATCTCCCATGTTTCCTTGGAATGTCTTCTTCTTTTCTTTCTTTTGCTTTGGGAAGAGGATGTTAGATGGCTTTGAGAAGGATTTGAAGAGAATGTTAGAGATTGTGAAGTACCAAAGACGGGATAAATTAACGTCATGGAGATTTTTTGAAAGGGTTCTGCAATATAAAAGTTTCAATTGAATTATTGCCTCAGACTTCCATATTGACAAATGGATAGAAATCAGAGATTCATGCTACTAGCAGTATTACAAAAAAATACACATTTTTAATGATGGGATGTTTTCATAAATGGCTGCTCTTCTTGCTATTCCCTCTCCCACAGGATTGTTATACAGTGCGTCCCAGAAAAAACGAAACCGAGAAGTATCGATGTTTTATCATAACTTAATCACAACCATAATTAATAAATGATACATATTTGGAAAGCTTAGAGTCTCCTCTTTCAGTTGATGCTACTCAGATGATGCATATTTCACGCATGAGTAATTAAAAGCAATTTGAATGAAGGAAACCAAAAAGACATTTGGCGGGCGGTATCTGAATTTCGAAGAAAAATTCACATTTCTAGAAAGTTGAGTTTCTGACCTTTCATATGACACCTCAATCAGGAAAAATGAGCGAGGAATAACAAAGTTCTGTTTGTTTAAAGTAGCCCTTACATTTTCATAATTTTAACAAACGAATTCGTTTTCACTGGGTGCCTGCCGTAGCAAAAAGCAGATTTGACAAAAGACTTAACTCCGTTTCGTTGACAATCAGCCATGCATGAAGACTCTCGTCTACGGCTGATTGTCAACGAAACGGAGTTAAGTCTTTTGTTAATTTCGTTTATTGATACGGCAGGCAGCCAGTGAAAACGAATTCGTTTAATAAAATTATGGAAATGCAAGCACTACTTTAAACAAACAGAACTTTGTCATTCCTCGCTCATTTTTCCTGATTGAGGTGTCATATGAAAGGGCAGAAACTCAACTTTCTAGAAATGTGAATTTTTCTTCGAAATTCAGATACCACCCGCCAAATGTCTTTTTGGTTTCCTTCCTTCAAATTGCTGTTAATCACTCATGCGTGAAAATATGCATCATCTGAGTAGCATCACATGAAAGAGGAGACTCTAAGCTTTCAAAATATGTATCATTCATTAATTATAGTTGTGATTAAGTTATGATAGAACATCGATACTTCTCGGTTTCGTTTTTTCTGGGACGCACTGTATATAAACAAAAACTGGAGTTTGAACTATGTGAACAACTACATATTTCTCTTTTAGTACTAATTCCTAATTAAATTAAATGAGAAAAGCTGAGAGGAATCCATTTGAAATAATAAACATTCATCATTTTAATTAAACTATCAAGAATTGTTTTAAAAGAGATTTTATACTAAGCAGTGTGTAAGAGAGAGTCTTGAAGAAATTCTATGAACGACTTTAAGAAAGGTTTAGAAGTCGAGAAGAAGAACATATCACATGTGAAGGTATCTGTATTTGCAATCTCTCTCGCATAACTAGGCTATCACAACCTTGAAGGCAATCCCACATGACTTTGCTGAAATGTTTTTATATTGTACTTGTAATTGCCTGTGTTATCATCCCTAGAGTAACATGTCATAATCAATCACTGTTAGAGGTTAACATCACATGTAAACAAATCATCATGAAATTATATTAGTTTCGCTTCCTCATTTCATTATTAAAAAGGTTTCTTTTCATTTGTAGCAAGAAGAATTAACTTTTCTAGTGTTCTTTGTCTTTTATCCGTTTCAGAAATTTGATTAGAGCCTTGTGTTTTGCTATTTCAAAGATGGGTAATTAGCGGCATGTGTACATACAGTTAGCATAATAATGAAGATAGATGTCAAATATCTTGTAAACAACATGATTATCGACTGAAAAGTCAATGAATTTAAGCATGAAATTGACTGCATGTGTCACAAAGTTTTCTAGCGATGGTTTTGTAGAAGCTAGGACTTCATTACTAATTCATTACCAAACACCTAGTTCATTGATTTACGTGTAGTGAATCATCTCTCGATCACATATTGGAATGTATTCTATCTCAATCCCTTATCCTGAAAGCACGCCAGTTGATAAACCAAGGCATATCCAGGATGCCGAAGATATTTCTTCTCTCTGTCAATCTTACTCGATAACTTCCATATTATTTGCATGATTTCTGTACAAAGGTGATAGGAGTGCCCCGGATTCCTCATTGAAAAGTTAATCGACTGTGTACGCTGTGCATCGTAGACCTATGCTAGTGCTGTGGAAGTGATTATCATTTTAATGGAAATAACGCTAGAAATTTAGAGTGTCCACATAATTGGAAGTGATTATTGCTTGCTTGTAGTCCAGGTTCCGCACAGAGGAGTGAAGTAGAGGATGAGGAAGGGCATGTCAGATTAGGAGTGTTCACGGCTAGTTGGTGTACGGCTAGTTCCCTTTTTTATGGAGAGAGGAAACAGAAAGTTTATTCTGAATTGATTATCAAAGGGAGTGTTCAGCATGTAGAATTTGCGTGGATAAAGAAATGGGGCAGAGGAGGAGACGGGCAAAGAGAGACAGAAATGTAATTTTGTTTAGAAATAAATAAAAAGAAATTGTGATCATTTACAGTCTATTTTGAATTGATTAACATAGAAAGTGTTCAGCATTTGGGGGCAGGGAAGGATAGAGGCAAAGAGAGACAGAGAAGCATTTAGAAAGAAATAAAGGAGAGAAATTGTGGGGGAAAGATGAAGATGGAAAGGATCAACATAGGTGGCAAGTGAGACATGTTGATAGGCAAACCAGACAGAAAAATCATTTTAGTTTACATGGTTTCACTTCAATACAAATATTTAAACTCTGAAAGGCCTGATGTCAAAACAATCTTTAAAAACCAATTACTGCTAGACGATTGAATGATTTATATCCCTGTTTTATATCTTTTTAAATTTCATGTGCAAATCAAGGATGGCTTTTGATATGAATGATGATTTTCTGTCAACCATTTTTAAATTGAATGAATTGACAATGATCAACTCCCTTAGCTTTAAATATCCCCATTCTTTGCATTGCGATGGTACACTGAAATGATCCCTTGGCTTAAGATTCCATTTCTCTGCAGCCTTGTTTCCAAATAATTTTACTCATCCGTGAATAGAATAGCTGCCATGTTCTATTTCCATTTCATGATGAATGAGATATAAATGACTGTAATTCCCTCTGTGACGTATGCAAGCAGGCCTAGAGTGCAAGTCAAATGTGTGATTGATTACATGTAGTCTTACAAATCACATTCATTACTCTTTATTTTACCTTCTCATAGTCTACTAAGAGCATGATCAAAGGTAAAGAAAATGTATTTTGGTTTTACGATATCTAATGATCTAAAGTTCACAAATAAAGAAACACCTGAGATTTTATGATATTTTAAAATATATTTATATATTATTATATATGTATTATACAAATATACAGCTCAGGTTCAAGTAGGACATAAAACAAATAGATTCAACCTTCTCAAGAGACTAAAGATATCATATGAAAGTATGGGAAATATCATAAGAAAGACATTAATTTGTTTTTATTAATGATTTTAAACTATTTTTAAGATTGTGTACGAATTCAAGCAAGCTCAGTACAAATCTTCATTGAAAAACTATATATTCACACACCGAAAAAGGGACCAATTGGTCTTGAGGGCAATATTAGACCTTTACAAAAAAACTGCTAGTGGCTAGAGAGATATTAATGAGTTGTCTTCAGAATGATCTTTCTTTAAAGTGTGATTTTGGTTAAAAAAAACAAGCCTCAGGGTCCATGAATTCATTCTTCTTCTGTTTCTCTTTCCCGAAGTTCTCTATAAACATTTGTCTGATTTATGATGAAACCCAAGCGGCGTCTCTCCCTCTCAATTTTGTTCTCGCTCTAAATTTTCCGCATATTCCCTTTCTTCATCTACCTAAGTTGCTATTAATTCAAATTCAAATTGGCCTTGCTATGATATATTACTGCATGCCCGGGAGTCGGGTCTGCAGCCGTGGTTGAGATTATACTACAGGGAGAAAGAAGTTAGAAATGCGTTGTTTTGGTAGAGGCTGGCCTGGGGCATTAAAAAACAGCAATAGAAAGAGCAGCAGAGCAGAGAGTGTCATTTATAGATAAGGAAACATTATTTGATGATTACGACTTCAATGGAAGGAGAATGAAAGATATTTATAGGGTGAACATTGAATTGCATCCAAAGATGGAGAGAGAGAAAGAGAGAGAGATATGAAGAGAGATATAAGGTGAGATATAAGGTGAGAGAAAGAGAGGAGGGGTGAGATATGAAGAGAGATATAATGTGAGAGAAAGATGGAGACAGAGACTTGATGAAAGAGAGAAAGGAGAGAGAGAGAGAGAGAGAGAGAGAAAGGAGAGAGAGAGAGAAGAAGAAAAAAAAAACAGAAACAAAGGAAGATAGAGTGTAATGGTAAGATCTCTAGTAGATATTAACATACTGCCCTCCAACAAGCACCGATTTATCTGCACTTGTAAACTTATTCTTTACACTCACATAAATCTAAACACAAACTAGAAATGCAATCGTGTCACAACGATGTGCGTGCAATGACGCCATGTTTCTACGTGTCAAACGAATGAGCTTCTCTCGGACTATCCAGAGCAATTTGTACGAAGTCTATAGCTTCTGTGATATTGGAGATAGGTAGGGCGAAAGAAAGGCCTCAACAGTGACCTTGGTGGGATGGTAGTGACTATGCCTACGAAGTTTGAAAGAAATTGGGATAGGGGAAAGAACGTAGAAAGGGCTCGCAAGCACTGCGTGCAAAAACCATTGGGATTTGGTGCATGTTCCTCATTGCAATATAGATTGTTCTGGGGGCCAACAGCGTCAACCCGATATGCCCCATAGACAATCCGTGTAATGCATGGGCGGAAAACGTACAGGATCTGTATTACGACCGGAGTTAAATTGTTTTTTCTCTCTCTCTTTATGTCTCTTTATAGGCCGTATTTGGTATCATTAGAAAGAAAATTTCATGGTTGTTATTGTAAACCACTCTCTTTTTTTCTATGATAATCCTATCGAAACACGTGATGTAAAATAAATTTATAGTACAAAATGGCGTCTTTAATGGCCCCCTTGACCAATTTCAAAAATTCGGCCACGAGGTGCCCTGCGTACTGCAACTCTAAATGTCACTGCAAAATTTCAAGGAAAAAAAAGGATGTTTAGGGGGCGAAAAAAAGTCTGAGAAATGACGTCTTAGCCGATACGTGTTATAATATTGGGCGGAAACTCAGCGGAAATCGTATAGTGACCCTTATTCAAATGTGATTTACTCAAAATTTTCTGTGTGAACATATACCATACTTGGTATCATTCGAAAGGGCACTTCATTGCGGTCAATTTCACACCATTGTCATCTGCGCGCAATGTACTGCACGCATTATAGGCGCTATTACGTAATGCATAGCAAATTCATCATTTTTGGCGATAACTTTGCGCTGACATATTCGAATTTTACTAAACTTGGCAGACAGTTGTCACCTATATGGATACATATGTCTGCCAAGTTTCATTGATGTAGGTATAAAGATCGCTAATTTAGAGCAATTTGAAGTTATTTCTCAATTTTCTTCAAAATGGCGAATTTGGAGGGCATTTTTCGCATTTTTCGCAATGTCAGTCAGTGTTAGGGTATATAATTTTGTATATGGCTGGAAAGGGCATATCTTCAAGTATCTAAATCCAAAAAAGGGTACGGGTCTGCCAAGCCATAATGGAGATACGGCCACAGAAAGAAATCCCATTCCCAGAACTTTAGAGGGCGCTATTCAGGGTTCTTGTTAATTTTTCTGATAGCAGGCTATTTATGATTTACAGGAGGCTACTAAAATTGTAAAAGAAAAATCTCTGTGCGCGTAGCGCACATCACGAGCGCGAAGCGCGAAGTCCCTTGCGGTCGGGGTCCAGGGCCCGCCCAAGGGCCCTGGAAGCTTTAGGGTTTTAGATGCTCTCTGGTGCTATCTTAGCCTTATTTTTGAAGATATGACCACACTGTATGAGCCATAGTTTAATGATAAAGATCATGAATATTTTGGCTGAATAACTTACTTTTCATATGATATACAATATGAAATGAAAATGCTCCATTATTGTTTCTGATAAATCAATCATATTTGTGATGAATCTACAATTTTGAATTACATGATAATGATACAAGGTAGTCCTGGGCAAAAACGGTTAACTGACGTTTACAGGACCTTGTCAGTGAAGAAAATCGTTTGCGATAAAAAATTAAAAAAATTGGAACACACATAAAAAAAATATGACAAAATTGGATTGGTAAATGGTTTGCAGGTATGTGACAGCTGTCAAATTATTGCGAGCGGAGTTCGCTGGCTTGAGCTTGTTTACGAACGTACGTCTACGGTCTAGTCTCTGTGACAGTGTATGTGTATAGCGTGCCGCACCGGTTGTGCAGCGCTCGTATTCTGAATCGAATCGTGCATCGCCAAATCAATCACAGTTTCACACTCATTATTACTACCGGTATTATTTATAATTTAGCCTACATTATTATTTACATTTCAAATAAAAAACTTACCTGTACGTTGCTTCTTACTCTTAATAGTAAGGAAGGAAGACATCGATGTCTGCCATTTCGATTCCATTTTAATTCGACTGGCGTGCGATCTCGGAGGTAAATTCACTCAGCTAGCTCAGCTCGGCTCACAACGCGCGCTTTTCTTGCGTAAGCTAGCTTGCCGGCCTGCGCTTGGTTCTGGCGCACTGGGCATATACTAGATAGCTCTGCCCCCGCGTGCGCCGCGCCGCAAGTCCATATTTTAATAGGGTTTTATTTTACGATCGTTTCGGAGACGTTTCATCTCATTTCTTTACGACCGTTTTCACAACCCCGCGCTATGAAAGCGTGTCTTCGTGAAGCTTGTGATAACAGAAATTTGAGATAGCGACTTGACCGAATATGATGTGATTTTTGTATTATTTTTTTTTTTTTTGGAGAGGCTTACAGCCGGCTACGATTGCCGTTACAGCCGGAAAAAATAGCCGGTTGCCGGCTATTAACAAGAACCCTGGCTATTTATGTTTTGCATAGCCATTGGAGCGTGAAATTTGGCATGGCTATGCGCAATTATGAGATAAAGATACTGTGAGATTTAAATACAAAACGGAATTTATATGAGAAAGTTATGGCATTTTTAGATTATTAAGGGGTCCATTTTTCAAGAATTTTAGAGATTTTTGACGGAGTCGGTTTCTGATGTGAATTTTGAGTACGAAGATGGCATTTTGAAGGTCAAGTGATACGTCGCAGATAAAAGAACATCTCTTAGACTATCTAGAGGAATTTGTTAGAAGTTTGTAGGATCTAGGATAGTGGAGATAGGAAGGAAGATAGAAAGGCCTTAAAATGGAGCAGAAAAGGACAAAATGGCGCCTGGACGTTTACGCATGAATGATTTCAGAAAACGAAAAAGTAGGTGACCTGGATGAGATGCTAGAGATGATGCCTACGAAATTTGAAAGGAAATGGACATGATGAAGGCACCTAACTAGGAATAACGAGCACTATGTGCAAAACGAATGTGATTTCCGGACGAGGAAAACAAGGAGGAAAATATTAATGGGGCAGAATGTGAACGAAAACAAGGCAATGAGGAAGGTCGTCATTGCAAATATCTCTTTTTAATTAAAAAAGCAGCACTATTTTTCCCCACTGCATACTTTCAGAAGAGTTTATCTGTAACAAAATATGTTTCTTTGTCTATTTACTACCAGATTCATAGTTGATCAGTTTTATTTTCAGGGTGCGGTAGGATAGAAGGACAAATCATTCAACTCTATCTCTCATAGTTTCATTCTTAACTATGATTGATTGATTGATTCTATTCATCAAGTATTATGTACATTTAAATCATATTATTATTATTATTATTATTATTACATTTAAATCATCAAATATACAGACAAAGAATGAAGATAAAACTTGACTTGGATGACCCATGAACGCTAATAAATAGCTTCTTTCCAATAAGTTTAAGATATTGAGGTAATTGATAAAGATATGGGTATTGTATTCGATCGATAATGACAAGTAGACAGGTTATGAGATGACCCATTGTAAAGAACGTGCTCTATCTTGTCATCATGCATGTGATTAAAGATGATCCTTCCGACTACCGCCCTGTACGGTCCGCCCTACGATCTCTCTCTGCCTCGTATGTCAAGTATGGCGATATGATAGAGTCATCAGCATATTTACATTCATCCCTCGACAGCAATGCATATTTACTCAGTGTTCAATTCCAATTCCGACATGCAAACAAACTAGAAGTAGAAGAAAGGGAGTAGAGGGGATTGGAATATATTAGATCCTGTCAAAGCCTATGTAATTAGATGTCATGGAAAGATGGAGGAAGATAGAGGGAAGGAGTCGGGTGTCTTCATTAGTAATTTTTTTGCTTTTGTTTTACATCTGCGGAGGTGAAAGATGAGAAGGCTTAGCTATATCTCATCTGTTTGCAGCCAGAAGGGCATTAACTCATGTACTCTAACACAGACTTAACACCCTTCTGGCTCCAGACAGATTCATTAGTTCTGGGAAGGAGCTTGTGAAAATGAGGATGGAATAAGAATGTTCTGCAAAGTGTCTGTAATATTGCCAGTGGTCTTCTTACTTGTTTGTTTCCATGGCGTGTCCAGAACATTCTGAATGGGGCAGAATTCTTTGATGGCAAATGGAGCATGTTGTATTGATTTGTTCCCCCTATAGACCTTCCTAATAGGTTGGTGTTTTCTGACTTTGCCCGATGCTGGATACAAATTGCACTCTGCTTCTTGTCTCTAGATGCAACAAGTTTTTGAGGAGGAAAATTTTCCAATAGAAGATAAAGTAAAGACAAGTAATACAAGACTCTTTCCTTTCAGTCTATCTGAGATAATAATTCAAATTTGGATAATTTTTCTAACATCAGGGCTTGTTTACATAGTACCTGTGTGAATATGGTGCCTGTGATATTAGCAACTTCTTTTCCAGGAAATAGTTCCATGTTGGTTTCAGAGTGTAACTTTATCCAATTTGCGAAATGGAGTCGAAGCAAAATGAGAAAAAATTGTAACAGACGTCTGATGATGGATCTCTTTAATCCAGGGAATAGTTCCATGTTTATTTCAGAGTACAACTTTAATGTGTTATCCTCTGTTACTCTCAGCATGCTCTCAGCATGGACCTATTTTCCCTCATGGGTCCATGCTCTCGGTCTCTATCCATCTCTCAGTGTTGTTGTCGTTGATTCCCAGATTGGTAATTATTATTTATTCGAACAGAGGCTCCTTGTAATTATGTTACAGCTATAAATACAACTCTTTTTCTTTTATTGACTTGAACTGAATACGCTATCCAATGTTCTTTTCCTTTTCTTTGATCGATATCAGTTCTCAACAAGAACAAGGCCTTGTTGCCCTCAAACTATGTCCTTATTTAAAGAGGTTTATAGGTACCTAAACACTTGACGTATGGTGATTCTCATCTTCTCTTGTAAAGAAAAAATCTGGAGGGAAAAAAGAACATCCATGCTGACCAAATAGCTTTCACCAGGGCTTTAGGGAAGTCTAGAAGAGAGAAAGTAAATAGACAGACCGATTGTCTGTGTTCAAAAACACGAAGAGATAAATCTTGAGGGGTCATTTGGCGTGATTTTAGTTGCGAGTGGGTACAGTGACGTGCCAGTAATCAGTGTTAAGTACACAAAGCTAGGCAATGGACGGGTGACGACTTGCGATTAGGCACGGTTTTCCTGCGTAACGATGGCATTTAGGCCAACCTTGCGCATTTGAACAAACAAAGCAGTAGCTAATGTCAACTTGTTGAATAGCTCGCTGTTAAGGGTCTGTAACATCAAATCAAGGATAGTCATTTGCCAGCTTGAGAGTTTGCCAGAGAGTTATGATGGGTCCAGAAAAGGGTCGGAGAATAGAGGATATTATATTGACATCTGTACAGTTGAACCCAGTAGCCTGAAACCAGAGGTACTATTGATGGAAGATTTTAATTGGTCATATTAGATGATGTGTAAGTTTGTAACATACATTAGAAGTCCAATTACAACAAAAATGGCAGCAAAATTTCTTACATAATGTTGTAGTTTGTAAATTTTTCTGACAGGTAATTTGAATTTTAAGAAAGATTTGTAAATCAAACCTGAATTAGTAACAGTTGTCTACTGACAAGATAATTACCCCTAAACTTTACCATGACGAAGTTCAGGTGTATAAGAATATTTATATAAACTATATAAATTATATGAATAAATAGATTATGGTATCAATGAATCTGTAACAAAATGCAGAACAATTCAAAAGATTCAATAGAAATCAGTGAAATTTTATCTTTCTCTTTAGCAAACACATTATAGCAGTTTTTTATCTTCAAATTCGCTATTTAAAAGAGATCAAGTTAAAACATTTGCTGACACAAATGTCATGGTTTTTTTCTTCTTCTCAAAAAGTATAGAACTTGCGATGTCCCTCACTTTGATCAAGAATACCAAAATACAGTATTTATTTCTGGTAATGTATCCTTTTACTCAGTAAAATGTTCATGTTATTTTATAGTTCCAACCTGTAATAATGTGCTGTTTATTTACATTAAATTTAATTACATAAGGGAGCAGTTATTGCTATCATCATGTACCAAATTTTAGTCAACTTATATTCTCAGAGCAAAAACATGTAAATCGATGCGGCTGCATTAATTCACAAGGCAGTTTAAAGAAAGAGCTTTTTTCATCGTGAAACACAAAATTATTCCCTGAATTCACTCAAGATTGCTCAGATGTTCAGTGAACCATGCCTCTCAAATGCCAAGGTCAGAATTTCCCTTTTTAGAGCTTTCTTCCTCTCTATAGAATTTTAAAAATTCCCAACAGCTTGGCAAGAAATATCTTGTGCCCCTCATCTTCATGTTAAAAAGGTCATCTTTCCAGGCTGAAATGCTATTAAAGACCATGTTTAAAACTCATTGTTCGCCTACCAAAAACAATTTTGTTAGCTTTTTCTAGAATTTGAGCTCGTAAAATTAATTTGGCCAGTAGTTACTTCCATGGCATGTATTACAATTTCTATACTTTGGGGGTTTAAAATAAAAGAGTCCTTTACAGTGAACCATTTCTATTTTAAAAGTGCTTATTTGTTGAAGGATGCAATGGATAACATGATGACAATTTATGATTTAAGATTAACTTTAGGATTAATTATTGAATGGTCTTTGTGGTATTCATTTTTCTTTGCTCTTAGTTCAATCGAATTTTCGAAGCTAGAATCACAAACATGAATCACAAATCAAAACGCCGTTACAAAAAACAAGGTCACTGCGGTTAGCGTTCAAGCAATTTTTCATCAACGCTGATTCTAGCTCATTTCGAGCCAAGCCACTGCAGATCACACTCGCAGTTTGACCCAGGAAGTATAGGTCAACTTCGGCGCGCGCTTTTTGGAATTGTTTACGGCCGACTGTCGACTGCTGTTTTGAGCATAGATCGCAATAATAAAACAAAGAATGAGAAGGTGATGGAAGGAAGAAACAAAAAATAACATACGGAAAGACAGAAAGAGAAAGTGATAGAATGATTGAAACAAAGAATAACATAAGAGAAAGTGATAGAATTATAAAAAATAAAGAATAACATAAGAGAAGGTAATAGAAGGAAAAAAACAAAGAATAACATAAGAATAGAAGGAAGAAACAAATAATAACATAAGGAAAGACAGAAAGAGAAAAAGATAGAAGGAAAACAAGGTATAACATAAGGAAAGACAGAAAGAGAAAAAGAAAGAAGGAAAACAAGGTATAACATAACGGAACAGGCCACGATAAAGAGCATGGTATAGTAAACGCAAATTGCATGAAAAGCAGGCGCGCGGTTTTTGCCCAAACCGGAACAGGCTCCGTCATACAATCATGATTGAGAACTCCGTCCGTTCACTCAAATTTTAGCGACCGTGATTCTGCAGAATCATGATACAAAACGCATCCTTTTCAGCGTTTCATGTTTGTGTTTTCAAACACGTTTATTTTTACGACCGACGAAAAAATCGCTTGAACGCATTGCGTTTTAAACTAAACGTCTTTAGAAACCGTGATTCTAGGGTGAAAAAGTGTCGATTAAACGCACCCTCAGTCTCCATGAGTATCAGAAAAACAAATATGATTGGTAGGTCCGCATTTACCTGTTAAATATAGATAGACGTAATGGCATATTGTTCTTGAATATCACTGGATCCATCTGATTATACTAATTCTAACCACTTGAAAGTACATACTACCATTTTGGGAAATTGAATTAAAGTAAAAAGAGAAAAACTTGTAACAGAGGCCTGAGGATGGATTTCTTTAATAGAAATGGGTGCAGCCTTCTTCTCAGGTGTCTTTAGCTTTTCAGGGCAGACCTTATTAGTAAGCATTCCCACGATCCAAAGAGAAATTAATTTCCTTGGCCAGGGGTGCTAGCTTAGTGGTGAGTTGAGGACGGTAGATATGTACCATCCATGGAAGAGAAACGTTCATCTAGACCTTATTTTCTTTGTCACTAATTTCTGATATAAGGTTCGATTTTGGTAATTAGATGAAGACTGGTAAATTGTTTTGAACATATTAAAAGACAAGTTATAGGATACATGGAAACTGACCAATTTAGTTTGGAAGAAAGTGGTGTAGAGAATTAGAGAACTTGTATTTTGACTACAGGGCCCCGTCTTATACAGAGTTGATATTAATCACAACTTATCTGCGATTGTTATCAATCAGAACTGTGTACATAAGAGATAGAAGACTGCAAACTTGTGATTGATTACAAGGCGAGGCCCAGATGTGCTTTTTTTGTTCTTTCCCATGGCAATGTTGGTGTGAGACTATATACTCCTTGCTCAGGAAAGGAGATGGATACAGCAACAACAAATACAAACAAAAGAGAATGTATGAACACGACAGAGACGGACAGATTAAGTAAAGAGAGACTGATCAAGAACTAATAGAAAGAGAGGCCAAACTGAGAAAACATAGTTTGGTGAGATTAAGCATGAAATTTATGTATTTTTTGGAAAATAGACTGTATTTAACTGAGAGAGCATAACGTACTCCTGTAAAGCATTCTGCAATAGGGCCACATAGCTGGCACCTGTACTTTTTACCCAATGTAACTACATATCATTCCATTTTGCCGTGCACCGTTGTGTGAAGAGACCTCCCCGAGCCCTCAATATCCTCTAAATGCATCTTAGAGGAAATCATTATCCACTCTTGGCTGCAATTACATGGAGGGGCACAACATGAAAATTGCTTCATTAAGAAGACGAAGCTCTTAGCAACCCCCTTTCGGAAACAACATACCTTCTCGTCTTCCTCAAGCTTGCTTTTTTTTTTCCTTTCATCTTTGCATCTCTCTTCTTCTAATTTCATCAGTGCTAGCTGCTTCGGCTTGAGCCACCTTTTTGCCATGTCCGGATTCACAGAATCTTAGCATGGATTTCTTTATCATGTGGTTTGGGACCGCATACAATCCTGACTTATAGTCACTTCAAATTCTAGATCATTCTCATTTGTGCTATATTCTTCTTAGTACTCTATATCATATGCCTGTTCTAGAACTTATGAATATTGCAAATAATGGCTTACTTTTATTAATACCTCATTATGAGATCTTTTTAAGTTGTAGAGTCTCAAAATTATGGATGATTGAAATGAACAAGATATTCTGCATTATCCCAATTTTCTATTTAAATAAATGAATATTAGAAAGCCTAAATGTACATCTGGGCCTACATGTTGCATACAAATTATTATTGATGGTAACTACCATGGCAGCATCAATCAACAGCCAATCTAATCAAGGTTTCCATGAAAGCTAACATTAATGGAAAGTTTTATGCTGTGGGGCTCAGGTGTCATCTTATAAATCCCAAAGTAATATTTTTGATGTTAACAATGAAATACATTTCTTGTATTTGATGTTTGGACATTAATTGCTTCTCCATTCTGCATACCCAGACATCGGAAAACCATTCTTATACTTCCTGTGAAATACAAGGAAGCACCACTCTCTGTGTTTTGACCACAAGAGGGCTCACTCTATGAATCCACTCCTGATCCATTCATCTTTCTCTCTCCACTCCTCACTCAAGGAGATGCGAATAACTGTTCATTTAGAGCATGTTACCTTCTCTGATTTGGAGTAATGCGATCAGAAGATCTCCAAACTCGATTAATTGACCAATGATAACACAACTCATAGCTATATTGGCCTTGATGTCTTAAAGTCATGATACGTGTGCTCGCACCAGCCTTTGGTGGATTAGATATGCTGCCAAAAGCCTGCCATGCATGTCAATGCTTTAACAGACCTTTGTGGATCATTACGAAAGACAAATTTTGCACAAAGTAATTGTGATAGTGATGAAAATGACACAACTTTTCTATAATGTGAATAAATTAGTAAAATTCCATTCTTTTATCTTGAGTAATATCTACAGATTTATTCCCTTTTACCCCAATTCTAAAACCCCTAAATATGATACTTCTGAATATGTATTTTCTATTGCATATTAGAAGATTTAGAACTCTAGATTGTGTAGATATATGATTTTGATTGATTCCTTAAGAAATCGCTTTCCCTAACTCTATTCTTAAGGAAATCATAAAATAACTCATCAGATTATCCTTATTGTAATAGCATTTGCTATAGTGTACTTTGCTTACCGTAATCACCCCCATCTTCTCTCTGTAACTCTGTCATCATTTTATCCAGGGCAGTTTCTATCTCAAGAACTATCCAATAGCATCACTTTTATTATTAATTCTACGTGTGGAATTACATCGCATAAATATTCCTTTTCATCTATTGTGTACGGCTTCTTCTCTCCCTTTCACGTTGTCTTGTATTATTCTATATCACATACCTACCGGTATGTCTTTTCCCCCTTCTCTCCCTCTCTCTCTCTCTCTCTCTCTCTCTCTCTCCCGCTCTCCCTCTCTCTCTCTCTCTCTCTCCCGCTCTCCCTTCGCCCTACCTCTTTTTTAAAAACTCTGTATTCAGTTGTGCGTAGATATATAGATAGGGATCATATGCTGCGTGTTTATGCGGGGTAATTTAAAATTCCATCCTGTCATATCTCTTTTAAATCTATCTGCCTCCATTACTGTGAGGTCACAGTAAAGCAAGGCTAAGGCAGCATAGCACAGCAAATCTCATCTTTCATTTGACAGTCGTGGAAAGGTGGATTTTTTCTGCATTTTGGTTCAGCTTCGCGGCTGCTGCTCCTGCTGTCATCAAAGACGTTTTAATAGTGGTTGAATAGTAGGGTGTGTGTGGATAAGAAGCTAATCATGTCTGGTTGTATGGAGTGGTTCTGGCAAACCTGTTATACGGGCGAAGAAGGTATGAAGTCGTCTTATTTACATCTCACTTCCTTTTCATCTTGTCTTAATTGCATCAGAGATCTAGTACTGTAAGGTTATATATTTGTTTAGTCATTTCCAATGTGTTTAATTGCATTGTCTTCGCCTTGACTGTCTTGGCATGTATTTATGTTGATTAATCCTAGGCAAGGTCTCTATACATCTCAGCCCACTCAAAGGAGAAATTAGTGCAATTTTCTGATATTTATGCTTTCCCTTACCAAAAACTGATGTATTCTTTAAGAGTATCATTTATTAAATCTAATACCTTTATAACATTTTTAATTATTTCAACAAACGCTGGCAAAATTGTCATTAGAATTTTAGGATTTTTATAGAGCTATTAAATTGGAACATCCATTTTGAGACAAACACCAGCTGGTCGGTTTCTTCCATTTTTATTTTAACTCATTATTTTTTCTGGTGATTTTTTTATTCCTTTCTGACTATGGGAAGACAAGGCGTTAAAATTCAGACAGGTTTTTTTTATTTTTTAGTTTCCATAGTAGAATTTTATAAGGATAATATCTGTTTTGTTAATGTAGCTGTATAGGAGTTCTTTTTTAATTAAGTAAAAATGTTTATTCTTGTGCTAATCTTCATCTTTTTTTTCGTAAAGAAGCCTTTGTATTGTCTACTTTGCAAACATATTACAATAATCATAATCAAACATAATCACATGTCACTGTCCAGGATTATTGATATGTAAAATATTAATGCTTCAAATATAATTTCTTTATGAGTCATGAAACTTTATAAGTGCGTATTCAAAGTATAATATAAACAATTCTATAATACAGTTCTAAAGCAGTTTTGTGCTAGTAATTTTACAAACAGTTATCATATTTGAACCCCCAGGGGGGTACTGTTTTAGTTGAATTTCTTTGTTTCATTTTAAACAAGAAAAAAAAAGCTTTTAATGAAAACAGGGATGCATGCCTATGTTTTGGGTTTGATGAAAATGATGATATTCATGGTATAACATTAGAACTTGATGTTGGTTTTGCTGTGCATGGCATGAAAAATCAAAAGTATTCTTGTTTTGTTTATGTGATATACTTCCTGTTAATTTGTTTACTGCAAATAATGTCCACCCTGCCCTCTTCCAAATGGTCACATTGTGCAATATGAAATGATTTGTCCTGCAGGAATGCTAGATGATTAGAACAGACATTTTATGTCTACCGCTGCAAACATTGCAATATTGCTTTCTGTTTCCACATTTGAAGTTCCACATTTGAAGGTGTGTGATTCAGGAAAGACCCGTCTTTGTTCTCCTCTACATTGACATCTAAAGAAGACAGACACCCTCTTTTCAGCATTCATGAATACTGCCATCTATTGTTTGGAGATTGAAATGTTGAGTGGTGCTGTTCTTTCAAGCTTTTGTATAGGATCTCTCCCTTGTGTCAAAGGCTACGGTTTCTGTCTTTTATGAAGCTTATCTTGAATAAGGCTGCCATCTTTTGTGATGATATTTCTCTTACTTTTTCTACCTTTTCTACCACCTCCATCAATTCCATTTTCTACCTGCCATTACCCTCAGAAATTTGATATCTATCTCTTGTTCTCTCCATTGTTTAAATGTCATTTTCATTTTATGTCTTGCCTTTCTCTAATATGATTTGTTACTCCCTTTTTCTACCTTTTTGTATAACAAATCTTTTCTTAATAAAATATAAAGAAGTGGTCAACTGTGAAGAAAACATATTCTAATTCATATTTTGTGTATATTGTAGTTTTTTCCTTCTGTCTGTCTCTCTTTGCTTTGCGTTGACTTGAAGCAAAATTCACCTCTTTCAGAGTAATTACATCTGTAATTATAGATGATTCAGTTACAATCATCATTAAGAGTCTTGTCCCTAGGCTATCTATCTACCTACGTAAAATCCCACTTTCCCTCCTATTATCTATACTTTGCTGGTTCCATTCTTTATTATTCTCTACATACCGGTACACCTGCAATCTTATACCTTCTTGGGGGTTTTCCCGTCATTTGTAATGCCTCCATTTCAAGGCTTATTTTCTATTTCTTTCTTGGTTCTGATTACTTGCATTTGTTATTTTGTTCCATATTCATACAAGAATTAAGAAGACAAGTTTTTTTCTTTTTCTTCCATGTTTTGTTATGTGGGCTGTGTCTTAATCTGAGACAAACTATTCTTTGCCCTGTAGCCTTTTTCTCATCCTTCATTTAAGGAAAAGTATGCATATATATGTATTTCTAAGATTTTGCTTAATGTGTTTGTTTAGGATCCCTGAATCTATTTCTATTTTCTTCACATAGTTAGAAAGTCAAGCTTATCCATAGAGCTTGAAGGGTGTTAACGCTGTATTTATGCTATGTAGGCTCCAATGAGATGAATATTTGCTCACCATGTTATGAGACTGTATTATTATATTGTCAAGAGAACAGATGAAAGGTTTTCAGAATGTCTAATGTAATAGGCATGCATACATTGATCATAAATATTCTTATTGCATCATAGATATTAGTGAGTCATAACCTGGATAGAATTTTCAATTCTTAAAAGTAACTGTAGCGATAGAGAATTTCAAGTATGATTAGAGCAAGTAATTTACATTGGATTAGACATGAAACTGTCAGAACATGTGATGGGATCCATCAATTACCTGATGTAGAATTAACCTGCTCTGCTCACCCCTTCCTTAAACCCCCGGTTTGCAAGCCCCATCTACGTTCACCGCCACCTCCTTGTAAGGGAGTAACGGCAGTGAAGGGAAGAGCCTGTATTGGTTGGGAATTATGCATTAGCCTAGCCTAGCCTAGCCCGGTGCAAGGGAAGAAAGAGTGAAGACTTATTCTCTCTCTTTCTCTATCTCTCCTCGCATAAGTGTATGTGGAAAGTTGTTGCAGACGTGGGTATCGTACGCCCATGCTTTTATGCACAAGATGGGAAATGGCAGAATCTCTGCATCATATATGCAGCCTAGCTGTGCCCCCAAATCCAAAACGGAATGAGTCGATGGTTTCTTATCGTAGTGCTGTGAAATTGGTTTTTATGTTCAAGCAAATGCAAAGAGCAGAGAAAATGAGTTTTTCCTAGCAAAATACATTACAAAGAAGAGATAAATGGGACATTTTCATATAAGCATAATATCCTGAAATAGCTGCCTATTATGACAGTCTCTAACATTCATGTTCACAGATGAAAAAATGGATGTATTTTCTTGATATTTTGGACACAAATCTCTGTTGCATAACTTTATTTGACATCAAGCAAGATAATAAGAAGATTGAATGAGAAAGATAGATAGATAGAAAGGGGTAGAAGGATGAAGAGATAGAGAGAAGGGAGTAAAGAGTGAGACCTTTCTTTCAAAGAAGAAAGATATGTCTTTTGTCTTATCTTTGTCACATGTGGAGAAAAAAAAAACATAAAAACTTGTGTATTATGACTATTTAAGATATTTTTTTCAATTTTTGCATCTGTAATTCTTAGTATAATAATAACACCTTACAGTGCAACTCATGATTAGCTCAAATTTAATATGATTGAGAACAAAAAAGACCCTGTTTTTGTTTGTGTAAGTGTTATGTTAAGTTGTATACAAGGAGATATTTAGTGTGAAAATATAATGACATGCACGCGATGGTTTCATATATCACTACTTTCCGGATTTCCTAATACTTTTGAGGTTTCTTTTGCGGTTGTTTTTAAACAAATTATACATTTCATTACATTTTATCCTTGATTGATAAGAGGATAATCTTTGAGTAATCGATTGTAATGAGAATCATCCACTATTCAAATCAACTGACCTTGTCACAGATTGCTCAACCAAAAACCACATGAATCCTATTATCTCCTTCAAAGTAATACCATTTAAGCTGCGCTTATCTCT
Source organism: Strongylocentrotus droebachiensis (assembly GCA_035222895.1). Classification (NCBI taxonomy): domain Eukaryota; kingdom Metazoa; phylum Echinodermata; class Echinoidea; order Camarodonta; family Strongylocentrotidae; genus Strongylocentrotus; species Strongylocentrotus droebachiensis. The sequence goes on from JAVYIG010003929.1 coordinate 140,568, forward strand.
AAACCAAGTCTTCTATTCCCAATCAAAATATTGTCCTGTTCATTTAAATAAGCACTCTTGCTTTCCCATTTTTCATTTCTTTTTAGAGGGGTAAATTAGAGATATATTTAGTATATCAAATAGGACATGAGGGGTATTCTTGCTTTCTTATTATAGAAGGACCAGGTTTTAGGTCTAGTCAAAAATAACAATCATGATAAATTCACTAAATATGGAGGAATAAATTAGATTAAAAATTAAATATAAAAGTAGTTTGGAAGGCGCCTTGCCGTAAAGCCCATCAATACTAGGAAACAGGAGGGATTAGACTACCCTGCAAGGTCACTGACAAGGGGTTATCTCATCAAATCAGCTCTCAATCAACATAAGAAAAAGAGGATCTTGGGGGACCAATGGTCACTGATTATGCATTGTTATATAGAGGGAGCAAGTAGCTATAAGTAGTGCAGTGGGGCTTTAAATGAGCAAGAGGTGATGCGGCCCAATATCTTTTAGACATTTTTTAAATATTATTTTTATAAGTGATCTGAAACCAGCCCTTTAGATGGGAAGGGGTGTGTGATGAGGTTAGGAAGGATTCCCTAAATCACTTGGTGAAGGAACATTCTATTTCTCCTTCTCCCATCCTTGTGTTGAATAGAGGGAGACACTAAATAACACAATGAAGCATTAATATATGGGAAGTTAAAGGAAATTGTCTGGTAAACACAGCTGATGTTGCATCCAGTATCAAATGCAGGAAACTGTTAAGCCAACAATCACTTGAATGTCATTAAGAGAAGAATATAATAACAAAACTAACACCCACAAACATTGGAAGGGAATATAATTGATCTGTCCAATACTGCTGAAGGTTGAAAGGAAATGATGTAGACTATTGGGGCTGATATCCTAATCTTAATGAAATATAATTTCAACAATATTCATGGGCATGGTGACTATGTTATGTTTACCATGTTGGTTATATTTACATTGTAATTAGCCTGTTCGAAAATTGAGAAAGTCATTCTAAAAGCTAAACCTTCTCATGCTTTAATACTTGATTTCTTGGAAGTATTACCAAAATATCTTTAGGCAAATTCCAAAATGTTGATAGATGATGTGCAGGCAATATTCATTACCATATATTAGGCTTCATGTCGGCTTTGCTTTTGTGAAAACAGATTGATAATGCAGTTATTAGTCGTTCATGATTTGTTGACCCTCTTTAAGATATTGTTGTCCATTTTCAGATACATGAATAGGGTTAAACCCTCACAATAAGCTACTCGATTCTGAATTCAAATACTTGAAGTATAAATGGAAACATAGCATCTCAAAGATAAAAAATGGAAGTTATGGTTCTCATTTATTTGATCAATATTTCATAAATATTCTGCTTCTGAAGGCATGTTGTGGGTCATGTCACAGAAAATGTAATGATTGGAGTTAATCTTTTAGTTATTTGCTGCTGTAGATAGATAGTACTAGTAAAAGAGAGGATCAAAATAAACATTACACTGCAGCTAGCTATCTCAGACTGAAAACGGACAAAACATACAGAGATGAATAGGAGCTGAAATCTACTGACATTTTCAAAACACATATTGGTAATTTTTTGGGGTATTGCTGTCTTATTTTTGTATATGATGCACTACATTTAAGAACTATTCGGGTCTTTGATATTACTCTTGTTTGGTTCTCAACTTAATTTTCCTGATGGCATTGTTACCAAAAGTATAAATTAAAGTGATAATTGTGTTAATAGTTTTTCTTTGATAGTGGCATAGATTGCATGCAGTGCACAGAGTAATCAATGTCATCATTGAAAACGAAAGTGGCATGTTGATTTATGAATCACCAATGTTAAGAACATCAAAAACCTGGCTCTATTTCACATTTCTTTGTTGATCGAATTCTTTCTTTTCTTCCTTCTTGCACTTTGATCTTGATTCATGAAAAGTCAATTCTGTGCAAGCAGAAAAAGCTTGTACTTCAAAGCACAATATTGAAGGTCAAATACGCATCGGATAAATAATAGATTTCGCAAAATTGGCATTTTAAAGATTATATACAAATTATGTTTTGAAATTGTCCTGTTTGAGTATTATGTTTATGTGTATACATATATTGTAATGGCTCTACACTTGAATGAAACCTCAAAATGATTAATGTCATTCACATTTCTTAAGTAAAATTAGGACCGAAGAAGAAGGGTTTTCTTAAGAGAGGGAGTAGATTCAATAGGTGGAATAACTCAATCTCAAGTCTACAGGGCTGATGACGATGGTGCGTATTATGCATAGGGGTACGTTCATGTGTCGGGCTGTGTATCCGACTACGAGTTACCACTCTACAAGCTGCATGCATGCATTACATGTTCGTACACAGACCAGAGGTAGCGGTTGCCGCCGTTTGGGGCAGCCACATACATTAGACTTGAAGTTCAGCTATGCTCCGTCCCTCCCTGCCTCGACAGGGAAATTATACAAAAGGGTACGAGGTAGAGAGAGTGAGTGAGATGGAGAGAGAGAGGGGGAGAGTGAGTGCGAGAGGTGGAGATAGAGAGGAAGGGGCCCCTACCTGGCCATGCATAACGCATAGAGACGAGAGAATACCAGGATGTTCACTATTTATGCCATGGCATAGTCATGTTCATGTCCAGCTGACCTAGCCTATGATAGGGTATTTGTGTGTGAGTGTGTATGAGAGAAGGAGAGATAGAGCGAGAGTGAGAGAGAGAGAGGAAAGAAGAGAGAGAGAAAGAGAGGGAGACGTAGGAGGAAGATGTGAGTGTGTGTATGAGTGTGTGAGCTATCATCAAGCTCTGATTGTGTATCCTACCTTGTCTGCATAGCAATGCATGCATAAGCGTGCCAATATTCCAGCGCTCGCTCGCTCACACACATACACACTCTCACCCACACAGTGCTAGTGGAGCTAGAGTGATTCTGTGTGTGTGTGATGTATCAGGCACATGGAGGGAGGCTTAGCTGATATAGAAGCACCTTTAAACATGTCTGTTAATCAACTATCATGGATCAAGTCTTTATTGGCCCCAAACTAGAGATGATTCTTTGTTAAACCTTTAAACTGACATTGTGGATCGATCATACAAAGATTGCACCAGGAACGGGAGTCCCATGCTGGAAGTTTGGTTGCCGCCACCAAAAAGCAGATGGTTTTTGTCATCCGATGGTGGGGTCTGATTTGGGTGTCTCTCACCCTAATACTCTCTCGCTCTCTGTCTCTGCCTCTCTCTAGCTCTGGGTCAACTTTAATTCACAGTGATAAATGATGAGACACTGTCAATGCTAAGGCCATGGATTTCATTGATGTTGTGGACAAAGACAAAATTGTGATAATTCTTCCATGAGCATCTCATAAAAACCTTGTGTGTGTGTATTATGTCTTGGAGGTAGATACTATATCTTGATCTTCAGTAGATGACTAGTGTAGTGGAAGTCCTCTTCTCCTCCTTCTCTTCATCATCGTAATCAACATCGACATCATCCTCACCATTTTTCTTTTGACTTGTTTCAGCATTGTGAATCATGTATAGATGATATTCAAGAATATCTTTCGGATGTGCCTCTGGTGGAAATTTACCCAACTCTATGACAATCATGTATGATGAAGGTTATCCATTATTGATGCTGAAACAGTTCTAATAACACTGAGCATAAGCAACAATTGGAGGGAGAATAATTTGTTTACCACAGGAACTTAATAATGAGTTGAGGGAGAATCGCTAATTTTATGCTGGGCAAATTGTTGAGAGCTGCCATGGTTTGGTATCAGAAGCTTTGAAATTACGAAAAGCCCCAGCTGAACAATGTTTGTTTTAAAAATTCAATTATTCGCAGCATTCCACCACAGTGTGCAATTAATATAATCTATACCTGGAGTACTCTGGACCAATTGACAGTAGCATCTTTTAAATCCTGGCGATCATATAGATGTAGGATTGACACCTTGACAGCTCTATATAAATTGTAGGATCCCGACTTGGTCCTAAGATTAATCCGTGAAGACTTGATATACAGGCTGAAATAACAATGTCAAAAGACGATAGCAGTTTACCCATAGGGGGCAGTGGTGCAGGTGGGAGAGGAAATCGCATGAGGAGATCATTCCGCCGGTTTATGGGCAAAAAAGGAGAAAAAGGTGAAAATAATGATCCTATTTTCTTGTTCATTTTGTAATTTAACCATAAGATGTAAAATTGAAGTGTCTCATTTGATTTTGGTTGGATACACATTCTCTGTAGATCCCAGTCCTTGATTTAAGGGGAGCTTTACCAACTCTCTCTAGTCATACAGTGCGTCCCAGAAAAAAACGAAACTGAGAATTATTTTATCATAACTCAATCACAATTATAGTTAATAAATGACACATATTTTTAAAGCTTAGATCCACTTCTTTCATTTGATGCAACTCATATGATGCATATATTTCATGCATGAGTAATTAAAAACAAAGTGAAGAGAAGATATCAAAAAGTCATTTGGCGGGCGGTATCTGAATTTCAAAGAGAAAATCACATTTCTAGAAAGTTCATTTTCTGCCCTTTCATATGACACCTCAATCAGGAGAAATGAGCCAGGGATAACAAAGTTCTGTTGATTTAAAGTAATGCTTGCATTTCCATAATTTGAGTAAATGAATTTGTTTTCACTGGCTGCCTGCCGTAGCAACAAACAGAGTTATCAAAAGACTTAACTCTGTTTTTTGACAATCAGCCATGTACAAAGAAGACGAAAGACTTGATTCAATTCTATGAAATATATATTTGTATAGGATAACTCAATTTCAGTATTTTGACATGGTGTTATACAAAAAATATATATCTATGGTTTGGTATCTATCATACTTTACCCTGGGATTACATGTGTGGTACCCAAATATTACCCACAATGTATCCTCTCCAGACACCATTGAATGAAATCATAATCATATGAGCCAGTGTTAGACTGCTATCAAGGCAAGCATGAAACGATTCTTGAGTTTGAATGCTAGTAATAAGATGAAGGAGAATAGAAAGGAATGTTCCCTAGGGCAATAAGTATAATGATAGAATTGAAATGTGGCAGCTAGGAGCGTTGGTTTGATACGAATGACAGATGTACCGGCTTTGTTCATCTCTATTGGGGAAGCATTTGTTGAGGTCTTTGTAAAGTCAGCGTTTCTCCTTCGAACATATTATGCTGCTTGCGTCAAACTTTACTTGATTTCTGAATACATTTTTCCCTCATTCAACATTCTAAAGGCAGAGCCAAGCACTTATTGATAATAACGAACAAATGTAGTTTAAACTGCTCATAATGTAGACATTCAGGAAGGGCTTTCTGAAGAAAATTTGATAATTCCACAACAAGGTTGGTGATCCCCAAATGTAACTTTTATGCACTTTAAGATCACTGTAATATTACATGTACAGTGTCCTTATTCTGATATAGATAAGAGGTATACTATTTATCAGCTATATAAGCTATTTCTCAACATAATAACATTTGTATACCTCCCAAATTGCTGCATTGCCTATTTTTATAAAGCACTTTGTGTAAATAATAAAAGTAATGATTTAAATTTAAATAACAATGTTCATGTTCATGTTCAAAGTATACACATATCTTTGTCTTATGAATATATACCAAACACCAATGAATATCATTGGTGAATAAGTAGTGCATCACTACAAATTATGTATATTTGTGAAAATGAGTAGCAGTATATCCTTGTCATACATGTAGCATTTTCTGTACTTGCTTGGTGTTCTGGAATTCTCATTATCTTGCTCGGTTTTGACAGGGCATGGAATTACAGTTCCAATGAACTTCTTGTCATACTCAATTTTAAGTATGCATTTTCAGTGAGATTAAGGTTCCAAGCCAAACACAAGTAGATGATATATATCTCAACTTGACTGTGATTTGATTTAGCATCAAAGAAGATGTAGAGGACCTCTAGTCAAGTAGTTTAGTAGTAAGTATCTCGGAACTGGTAAATAAGACGAATAAACATCGCTTTGAAGTGATGTTAATAAGTCAATAGTTCATACTTGTGTGTTAAACAAGTACCACAAGTTACTAGAAAATAAGTAGGTACATCAGTAAATAAGTAAGCAAGTACATAAGTAAGCAAGTAAGTAAGCAAGTAAGTAAGTCAGTACATACATAAGTAAGCAAGTAAGTAAGTCAGTACATACATAAGTAAGCAAGGAAGCAAGATAGTAAGTAAGAAAGTAAGCAAGTAAAACGTAATTAAGTAGGCGCATATTAAAGTAAGTAAGCAAGTAAGTAAGTAGGTACATAAGTAAGTAAGCAACAAAATAAGTTAGTAAGTATGTAAGAAGGTATGTATGTTTTAAATATATACTTTTTTACAGGAAGTGTGTTAAACTGATGAATAATTCTCATTGCTCTATGAATAACACTGAGCATAGAGAAGTGTAATTAAGGTGACAGTTTTCATTATCAACCAGCTGTGTTTTTCACCTTCTACAAATCAATTGTAACCTTCATCAAGGTGCCCTACTTTGCAAGTCAATCGTTACCAGTAATATACCATCTTCCTACGAGTGTATTGTAGTCACCAGGTCTTGTAAAGGCTACTTTGCAAGTCAATCGTTACCAGTAATATACCATCTTCCTACCATAGTATTGTAGTCATCAGGTCTTGTAAAGGCTACTTTGCAAGTCAATCGTTACCAGTAATATACCATCTTCCTGCCATAGTATTGAAGTCAGGTCTTGTAAAGGCCTTGTCTTGTAAAACCATTAATATAATTTCAATCGGTGTTTTATAGGACATCATAGCATTTCGATATTGCAAATAGTAAAATGCCCTACCTTTATATCTATTAATGATACAAGTACTGATCTATAATGAATCTATGATGAATCTCAGTACTAGTAAGTCAGCAAGTATGCACTCTTTGTCATCTGATACTGTTTTCCTTCAAGGGCAATTCATAATGCAGTCAACCCTTTAATATACTCACTCCACACATATCCCTAATTAGGCCCATCCTTCGTTTAATGGTCAGCGGACTGTCTGTCTGTCTGGACAAATGTAAACATTCTCCACCATTCAATCATGTCTTGCTCTATGGCTGCATTCATACAATCTATTGAAGCCAGAATCGGAAAGCCAATATCGTATCCGCTGATTTAAAACAAAATATCATTGTCCAGTGTTCATAAAACAAATTTGGGCGAGGAATTATGTATGAGATGGCTGAAATCCTAGTTATGTTTTATTTTATTCAAACAAATGATTAAAATTTACAATCTAAAATAAATATTTTTCTTGGCACAAAAATGATACATTCATGAACACAACCTGTTGCCTACCTTTGGTCATTTTGATGGTGTGGTTAAATGTCAATAATTCTACAGACATTGACTTCCTGCTGAGTGGCAAGTTGTCAAAATTGTATCTAAATGATAATATTTTGACACTATTATGAGTTGTCTGTGAGCTGTCCAATGCTCTTTCATCACCATTATTAATGTGTTGTCACTAAGCACTTCTTCATATGTGAAACGATGTCAATTCCATCTTTCTGAACAAGAATAATCATCTATCAGGGTCAATATCAATATTTTGGACATGTTATATGACATATCATATGATGTTTATTTCACAGGGAATGTTAATTTGCAAGCTTAATTGGAACAGTTATCCGATACTTTGTATATTTTATGTACTGGTAAGCAAAAACTTAATAGTCTGATTTGCAAGTAAATCTTTGGATGTTCCTTTCCAAAATGTCCAGAAACACAGTGATTTTCACTTGGTGAGAGTACCTATACTAGTGTTATACTCAGGATGAGTAATTACGGTAGAAAATCATATAAATTTTTAAGAAAAATAGCCACAGGGATTAAAACTTATCTTGGTAGTGAGGGATTAAAGAAAGGAACTGGGAGGATGGTCAGTTACTGATGAGGAGGTGGGATGATAATGTAATTAGGATATAAGACCTTGATGTATTTCAAGTATTTGACTTGACCCCACCTTAAGGGGTGTCTAGTACCCCCTTGGTCTTGATGAGTGATTGTATCAGGGTTGACCATCGACCACTAGATCAATGAACCTTGGTTTCTTAATCTGATTAAGACTTTGGTCAGACAGGTCTAAATCTCATTAGAATAATTAATCACTTTTTATATAGCAACTGACCAGTGACCAGTAACTGACCAAAGCGCTTATAGTGGACTCTGTCCCCTCCATAGGCAAGCTGTCCAGTGATTCACCTTTTTGCATGCCATAACTGATCATTGTGACATTTGGGTCCTACTAGATACCCATATAACACCTGGGTGGAGAGAGACAAGGTAGATAAAATGCTGAAACTACATGTAGCCCTTTTCATTCCCAGTCAAGTGATTGAAACTCTGGACTATAACACATTTGTGCATAATAATGAGACCGACTAGACCTTAGATCTGGTTCTGATTACTGGATCTGGTTCTGATAACTGGATCTGTTCTCCCCAGGCTGCAAACACTCACTCAGTCCCAAGATTGACCCCCAGGAAATAGAAATGGTTGTAGATGACGTATAAGTTGAAAACTTATTTGTTTGTGTTTTGAAAAGGGTAACATCACCATTACTTATTAATTCAATGTTTAGCTCAATATGATTTATAAATGGTATTTAGATTTCAAGAAGGAAGTTGTTGAGTGCGTCGTGTTTTGATCAGATTATATTTGAAAGTGTATTTGACGTTGTAATACCTGCCCTGTATTAAAGATCAGACCATTCCAAGAGAAGCAGATGAAATAGGCCCCCTACTGTCCATTCAAAGGCCACTTTGTGTCACATGTCGAGCTGACCAAACTTTGATTACACTGACCAACTGATGGGAGCGTATTTGAAATATGTATTTTTCACACCTCTCCGTTTCAAACATCTCTTAAAGGGAGACCCAGCTAGGATGCTGGACAAGTCTTTGTTTGAAAGGATATCGTCATGTAAGTCGGATGACAGTGTCTGCTGAATGAATAAATGAAGTAAAAACTTGGTGTTGACTGATCCTGCAAAACTGAGAATAAGAAGCAGAAGTTGCAAAGTAGTGAAGATCTAAATCAGAGACCTTACAATGAAATGAAACCCCACTATTCCTGATTAACATACACAATCATCATAATCAGTCAGCATTACACCTTTTGTTGCTAGCATTAGGAAAACTATGTTAAATATTTGTTTTGGTATTTGCTATTTATAATGTTGTTGCTTCTGATTTTGCTCATGCTTTATTAATGAGGTTAATCCTCTGTAAACATGAAATCATTCACAGTGTTTCCTTCAAATTTCATATGTAGATACTTATGTGTATTGTCATTACACTTACAATTCTGACTTCTTTTAATGATACAAGACTCGACCAGCTTTTGGTTATCTTTTTAATTCCCTCTTCACACTTAATAATCTTGTAAATATACAGATTCATACAAGTATATCGACTGTTAAGAGCCAGAAGGGTGTTAATTCTGTGTTAAAGTATATGAGATAGCTCCCTTCTGGATCTAACCAGACCCATTATTTTATCAACCTTTGGGAAAAAGCAATAACTGAAATGAAATACTTCAGCTTCTCTGAAAATGTTGGGAAATTTACTCATTCCATGAAGTTGTTTATTCTTCAGTATCAGTTTATGTCATGTTTAACAAATAAATATTGTAATGTTGCCTCGCTGGAAATCTAAATATCACCAATTATTTTGATTCAAGCCATTTATTAACTGGTCTTCCAATTTTCTGGGAACTTTTTTCCATGGGGAATTTTCAGATTCCTTGAAGGTTTTCATTTTGCACTCAATGTCCCAGTTCTTTGTAGGTGATGAATTGTGTCTTTCGGGTAATTCAGGTAATTCAGCAAGTCTGGGTACCAGTTTCCCTGATTGCTTTTGAAAATGTTCTCATACCAAGAAATTGTCCATTATGTAAGAACTACCAATTATGTAAGAACTACCATCATATGGTGTACATGATGCAAGAACAGGTATACCGATAGGTTTTTATTGGACTGAATGCTTTTGAAAATGGTCTCATACCATGAAATTGCCCATTATGTAAGAATTACCATCATAAGGTGTACAACATGATGCAAGAAAAAGTATAGGTCATTATTGGACTTCCACGTTTTGTTAGGTAGGGCAAGCCATAATGTTTGTCCTACCTAGCAACCACTTATGTATGCAATTTGAATCCTGACCATTGAGAAACATTCATTTGTAACAGGTGAATTAAATATTTTGTATCGGGTGCTTTACAAAGGCATATGCATACATTTGATTACATTACGAAAATGGCCTATTCATTGGACTCTTTGAAGTCTTCTTTTTGGAACCAGTAGGGCATTAACTCACTTTCTTTAACACTGAGCTAACACCCTTCTCGCTCTTAAAAGACAAAATAAATGTTGCATCATCTCTCCCTTTGGGTTGATTAACATGAAAGGGATAATGGATGTTTATCTCTGCTTCCAGGAATTTGACTTTGCGCACAAACTCAAGTTGCGATCTGGAGAAGAGCATTTCACAGACATTAAAGGTCAACTGCCATGTTTAAAGGTCATTGGGGTGAAAGAAAAATCAGTGAAGTTTGTTTTCATTAACTCCCGCTGTACATCATAACTCCAACAGGTTACTTATGGAAAGTGTGTATTTCATAGATAGATTACACATGTTTAAGTTAATATTGTAGGTCTGATGACTCTGGAGAGACATGAGATGTCATGTTTAGGCCTTAAAGAGCAGTTCCAAGTCACCATGATGTTGAACCATGTAGGGTATGTGAGTGAACATGTCTAGAAGGGTAGGGGTGAAGGGAGGCAGTTACCCAGTTGGAGGAGGGCAATTATTTAGGGAGAAATGGTTTTGATAAAGTGATTTGATCTGAATCATTATATTAGTGTTCATGAAATGTTACTATTTTCTTTTAAATATGGTGGTAAAGCTTCTTTTCTTAAGTCCTTTTAATTCAAGGTAGGCCAGAAAATTGTAAACGAGGAATACCTTTTTGTCGTTCTATATTTTTGTACAAACAACCAATGTGTAGTTTGTTTTTTTAAACTGCTCGTTCTCTGCCCAAAAATATCAGCACTTTGAGCATGCTGTCAGGGACATCCCAAGTAGACTATAGCTCTGGAAATCCTCAGAAAAGCTGACAGAAGACTTGCAAGACTGACATAGTCGGTTTTGTGGGCTGTAGGTTTTGTGAGCCATTGTTCTCATGGGCCATCAGTCCTGTAGGCTGTCGGTCTCCTTAAATCTGGGTATTATAGGCTGTAGCCATGCTGTCATGGTCGTAGCTTGAGATGAAGCAAAGGTGTGAAGTGTGTACTTGGGGGCGTTTCACAAAACTTGTCATCAGTGACAAATGACAAGTTTTGTTATAAGCTACTGAAATCCTTGCTTCTGATTGGTTATCAGCAGATTTGTCACTGGTTTTTGTCATTTGTCATTGAAAAAAGGCTTTGTGAGAAGGGTCCCTGGTCTCCATCATGTCCTGCCATCTTTAGGTCTAGGGTCAACAGACAGCAGTGATGACTTTGAATGAGCAATCGTTGATGAATCAGTAATGGTGAGGGGCATCTGGAAAACCATTAAATAGCAATTACGCAATGGCATGATTCATGATCACGTGATACTTACAAAGCCCAACTGGGATCAACAGTCAAATGATGATTCTAGTAAAATAAGTGTAAAGTACTGTAAGGAAAAGAAGCTATCCTGTTTCTCAAAGAGGAAATGCATGGACTAGGACTATTCTGCAACCTTTGAAAAAACAGGTAGCAGTTTATTCCATTCAGTCATTGAAAATTATTGATAGTGTATGTCATTCCAGTGAAGAGAAGATAGCTCTGTTTCATGGTACCTATGTATTTCTCTCTTGATCCTTTTTTGTTAATGATAGTGTGGTTGAAATTTTTTATTTCCCTTTTCTGTAAGTGGAGTTCCTGAAATGTACTGGCAATATATTAAAGCTCTCCTTAATTTGTTCATAAAGTCTAAACTCTAAAACTTCAAAGATGAATATATAAAGAAGTAATGACTACATAATTTCCCCACAAAAAAGTAATAAATACACAATTTCCCCACAACATATTCTAGCTAATGGAATTGTAAGAAAATGATATAGCTTTCAATAATCAATATCATAGGATTCCTTCTACAAGGATTGAAACTATACATTGCATAGACAGATACTGTGCATGTAAACAAGAAAAATAATCCCATTATGGGGGGGAGCTGTGGGGGCCAATATGTGCCCTATTAGGTAATATATTGTACATTTACTAAATATGGACTAAAATCTCAAACATGTCATTACATACATGTAGATGGGCATTAACATTTTTATTAACCAACTTGTGGCAGACATGCATCACAACTTTCCAATATCACAATGATGTAGTATAGGTTTCACAAATTTAATTTATAATAAACCTCAAACCACTGAATTAAAGGAAGAATTTAAATTTCAAGGTTTAGAATAACTCATAATATGTTAATATCTTCAGCTGATAGCATAAGTTGTAGATTGAAACTTGGAAACTTGGAAAAGAATAACTATTTTCTCACTGATTCAGCTTTTATAGATGGAAAATAGCAAGGCCTACATGCATGTGACATTTAAAAAAAAATATTTCCACACCTTATATCATAAATGTGTTTTGATATTTGGTTCTGAATATGTCTCAATCTCTGAAGGTATTTAAGTAACCTCGTATAAGGTTCTTTGGTCATTCATTTTTTGGTCAGTCATAATTTAATACTTAGTATAATCAGTTCACCTATGGATGATTGGTGTTTTATTGTACTTTTTGTTTAAATAAACAGCTATCATATGGTAGGAAAATTTTGATGCAAAATGGATGTATTTTTACTTTTGCAATTAGCTGCTTCGGTACCAAAATGGTTAACGGCCCAACATTCAACAAGTTTCATTTTCTCATGGTTGAACGTGGGATGAAAATGATGAAGAGAGAATCTTTCCAACCTTGTTTTCTGTCTAATCCTTGTGATAACAATACTTGAAAGTAAATTAACATAATACTGAATTTTCAGCACTCTCCATATTTAACTTTCCCCCTATTTTTTGTGGGTCCCACATCAGTGTATTTTCCTTTATTTCATGACATGTTCAATTAATGCGTACCACAGCTGAATGCATCATTGACATTTTAAGTATTGCATGGGGCTGTTTGGTTTAAGCTAGTTAGAAGAGCTGCTTGCAAGATGAAAATATACAAATTTATTCCACCTTAGCTCTCCTTTAGCTTGAGATTTGTGCAGACAGACATGCATGCTTGCCTGTTATTATTGAGTGTATACATGATGCCTTGCCCTGGCCTGTGCAGCTCAGCTAGGCAAGGTAAGTAATCATGTGTGTATTATTGTTGTGTGGGTGTGGGTGGATTGACAGTGTGTATACAAGTGAGAGTGTGTGTATGCGTTGTGTGGCGCTTGCAATGTGTATATGCATGGTGAGAATATAGATGCAGGGGCAATCTAAGGCACTGTGAGAGGATGAGAAGACAGGCAAAATAATTCTCTCTGCTCGTTCGATACCCGGGCGATGAGAAGGTAGTGACATTATGCACTGGTACACTTTCTTCTGCGTGTACACTATGCCATGCTTGTGAGCACTGCATCAGTGTATGCTGCCATTATTATTGTTGGCGCAATGCAATGCAGCAGCGCTGACGCTATACATGCAGCGCATAAATTAAGCTTGTTTTGATTATAAAGGCCTGTGCTTTGTTCCCAGGTATTGGAAGGCTAGTGGGTGGGAAACCCACTGTTTGTTTGTTTGTGTATTTCACAAGCTTTTGATTTCTAATGTGAATATTGGACATTCTCTCTCTCCCCCTCTCTCTCTCTCTCTCTGCTGTCATGCAACGTTGGATATGAACATGGTTATCTTTAGCCGTAGGCTGGTAGGCTACTTATTTGCTCTATTGCAAATGAGATATGCTTGAACTCATTAACTGGTTTGATGAGTGTAATAGCTTATGCAAGTCTGTGATATAAGTAAGGTTAAAATAAGATGTGTACCGGAAATTGATTTAAATAAACTAGAAATTAAAAAATCCAGACATGTTCCACAAGAAATGATTTTATGTTTATAAACTGGCCTTATTGATTTATGACTAAAACTCAAATACTTATGTAATATGTAATGGGAAAAAGGAATGCCTCCACTTCTTATTGTGTAATGCATGTTTTAAGCCGTTGCCAGTTAAATTCTCTTCTTTAATAGTTAAAAATATTGAGGGATGGGGAGAAAGGGAAGTAGAAAAGCTAGAGAGAAATAAAAGTAGAAAATAGTTGAATTGATGTAGAAAAGGGAGAGGAAATGAATTAGGAATAAGTTACAGATAAATTTTGGAGATTTCAAGAAAAAGGGGGAAGACTTCATTCAATGTATAATACAAAAATCAATCAGATCATTTAGTGATCAATATCTGTGTTTTTACCTTTCTCAATACTACACTGTCTATCTACAATAGGGGCAGTCATCTATTGAATGCACTCCCAAAATAAACTATTGAATGCATTCCTAAAATAAACTATTGAAATTAATTAAGCCTAACTGATCTCTCAAAGCCTCTTAAACAGTGGTTTTACTTGCACCATTAAACAAGACCTTCATTTTGGTTAATCTTAATTACCATCCAATTCTCCCCAAGTAACCTAGCCACAAATCAATACCCCACCCATTCTTTATACTTTCCTGCCTCTAATCCAAGTATTCCTAAATACTCCATGATACCAACTGTCAAAATTCCTTTTTATTGTACCAAACTCCAACAGTCTTTTTGTTTAAATCTCTATTTTAACCATCTAATTCGTAGATTAATGTAAAGATTCAGAAGAAAATTGTGGGTGTATTGTACCAGAACTTACAGAAGTTGTTACCGATAAAAGGGGTAATTGTAGGATAGTGTACTCAGAGACATCATCTACAATGGCGTATTCTAATCTGTATCATCTGATGTGTGATTAAGAATTCACCATGAGATGTCGATGCATGTACAATGTATGTGTAGAGAGTTATGTTAATTATGTTTATATTTCATCGTGAAACATTGCCAATTCATCCATGATTTAATGTTCAATGTAGTCAAAACCAAAACGGTGACATGCCATGAGCAAATGTAAATAGTCTGATCTGGTACTGCTTGCCTCCTGCTCTCGTTCAGTAGGTGTTTAGTCAAATATAAACAGTACCTGGGAAATGACTGCAGAGTTCCTCAGATAGACACAGTAAGAATCATTGCAACTTCAAAGCCAGGGTTTGCAAGAAGATTATTCCAAAGCTTCATTGGCACCATAGGGCAGCTTTATCAACCTCTTGATGTATTTCTTGTAACAACATAACAATTTTAAGTGATTATATTGATAATTTTTAACATTTTAAGGTATTGGTTAATATTTAAACAAAATTGTGCTTGATTTTATATCATGTTTAAACCATTTTTTGATGTGGAATGACACAGAATTGAATTGGCTGTTTCAAGAAGAAGATATATAGCTCATTGCTAGCTACTATCCATACCCCATCCCACCTGGACACATCGGTAAAGCAAAATGTTAAGCGTTAGTTCCTACTGAAGGCAGTCACCATCGCAAGTATCTTTGAAATATTCATAACGGTATCTTTGGAATATTCATAACGGTATTTTTGGAATATTCATAACAGTATCTTTGGAATATTCATAACGGTATCTTTGGAATATTCATAACGGTATCTTTGGAATATTCATAACGGTATCTTTGGAATATTCATAACAGTATCTTTGGAATATTCATAACAGTATCTTTGGAATATTTATAATGGTATCTTTGGAATATTCATAACGGTATCTTTGGAATATTCATAATGGTATCTTTGGAATATTCATAACGGTATCTTTGGAATATTCATAACAGTATCTTTGGAATATTCATAACGGTATCTTTGGAATATTCATAATGGTATCTTTGGAATATTCATAATGGTATCTTTGGAATATTCATAATGGTATCTTTGGAATATTCATAACGGTATCTTTGGAATATTCATAACAGTATCTTTGGAATATTCATAACGGTATCTTTGGAATATTCATAACGGTATCTTTGGAATATTCATAACAGTATCTTTGGAATATTCATAACGGTATCTTTGGAATATTCATAATGGTATCTTTGGAATATTCATAACGGTATCTTTGGAATATTCATAACAGTATCTTTGGAATATTCATAACGGTATCTTACTATCTTTGGAATATTCATAACAGTATCTTTGGAATATTCATAACGGTATCTTTGGAATATTCTAACGGTATCTTTGGAATATTCATAACGGTATCTTTGAAATATTCATTATGGTAGAGTGCAACCAAGAGAATCAAGTGCAATGCTGATTCTCTCCAAAACAATTCCACCATGGTTTACTGGCCATTCAATCTCTCTATGGTTAGTAGATTTTAATTTTGAATCATACATGTTTATGAGAATCAGTATTCTACCCAAATACAATAGTTAAGTGACATTGTATCCATATGAGTGTTGATAGCTGTGTATTAAAAATAATAATAATCTGGATTCATATAGCACTTTCTACAGAATACCGTCTCTAATCGCTTTACAAATATTATTACCCCGGTCATTGGATTCATTCACGCCCAATGTGCACCATCTCCACTCCCTTGGGAGTATTCCTACCATATGCTCACAGTGAGGGCGTAGGCAATTACTAACACAAATGCTTGTGTCATCCTACAGGGTCCCCATTTCTCTCTCGGGTATTGAGTGGCAAATGTAGAATAATGCCTTGCCAAAGAACATTAGTGCCGTTTCAGATCAAACCCACAACCTTTGAATTTCAGGGCGAGTGCTTAAAGCCACACTGCACTACTTAGCTACTTGCTCCCTCTATATAACAAACGATGCATAATCGGTGACCATTGGTCCCCCATGATCCTCTTTTTCTTATGTTAATTGAGAGCTGATTTGATGAGATAACCACCTGTCCAGTGACCTTGCAGGGTAGTCTCATCACTCCTGTTTACTAGTATTGATGGGCTTTAAACCACTTGACTACAACACTTCTACTGGCTGTAATGACTGTATTAAAGCAGTTTTGATATACCCTTTTAGCACTCATTCATCCATGAAAAGAGGGTTTGTATACCTCCGACTTTAGCAGGAACAAAGTGCAGTCACCTTGCCTGTCAATGGTCAAACGACCACAAAGATACTTATTATCTTTAGACGCAAGGATTGTAAGGATGGACAGTATAAATTCTTAATCAGGGTTTCATTTATCTGTTGGGATTTCATTAGGTATGTGTCTTCTGCGGAACTCAGGAAATATTTAATTCAAGAGTGCATTGTCCAGGAAATATGGATAAAAATGATTTTGGAGTATATATTTCATCAACATCTGCAAACACCCTTCTCCAAGTTCTTTTTTTTTATCAGAGATGGGAGTCAGTTCACTTCTTGCATATGTTTCCTATAATGACATTGTGTATTTGAAGAATCATTAAGAACCTAGCTTCATCCAAGAACACAGATGAAGAAATTTGGACCGGTTTGATAATTTTATCTTGATATTTGTGTGTTTTACATCTTGGAAAGTCAAATTGAGGTGAAAGATGAATGGGAAAAAGAAACGTTCCATGTCTCTACCCTCTAACTTCATATTCTGGAAGCCTCAAGGGATTGAATCAGGTAAGATGAAATAGTGGTGTGGTTGCTCTTTATTTGAGGTTCTTGTTTAACAGACATTTTCTAAGAGAGGATTTGACAACCCATCCCTTTTTCTGGAGGGTTAAAAGTTTGTCAATTCTGATTCTAAGGCAAAGTACCTGAAAAATAGGGTTACAGAATAGACAGCTTTGTGAATAGGTGTTTATTGCCCTATTTCTCACTTTACTTTATAGTCAATAGCAGGGGGCCCCAAGCTTTTCTTTTCTTTCTCTTTTTCTTTCTCTTTTTCCTTGCTTTTTGTCTTCATTCTTTTCTTTAATCTATATGCATTGATAGTTTTCTCCCAATTCAAAGTGGAACTCTGGTCTCTGGAATCAGGTTAGACTGTACACAGTGGTATACTGCCTTGTTTATCCACTGCCATAGATCAGTTAGGCCGGCCCATTATCTGTGCATGTTTCTTTTGGATACTGTAGATAAGCGTGTATGTATTTGGTAGCTAATTAGCTTATATGCAAATATTGTTTGTGATGAAAAGAAAAAGAATCAAACCGCAGAGCTTTAGTAGAAAATGTGGGTTCCTTATATAAGTTGGACACCAAAAATGTCACAAAGTGGGTCCCTAATTTATGGAATTACCCATATGTTTGTAGAACCGTTTCAGCATCATGTACATGTCCACATGGGTATTCATGCTTCTTTCATAGCATGGTTTTCAAAACCATAACAAGTATATAGCCATTGCATCAATAACACACTTATAGATAAGGAGTAAAATATGCTCTACTGTCGACTACTCATGAGAATTACAAAAACACTTAGACTGCGTTGAAGTACGGAAGAACAAAAGCATGTTATTAATGACGAGAATCGATATTACACTGTTATATCATTTGAAACATAAACCAGAAAGTGCTACAGGAAGCAACATGACCCAGAAGCAAATATGTTTAAGTATTCATTGAAAGATACAACTTGCGTTTTATTCAAGTAAAAATTCCTGTATTTGAATCACAATACTGAATTTTGTAATTTGCAAGAATTTTCTTCCAAAAACATTTACCATTAATGGTGAATTTAAATATGTTACTCATTTCATCGGTCTCTTAGTATTTGAATTCATACCCTAAGATGTATTTCAAAGACTAATGATAGTGCATATTCCTTTTGCTATTAAGCATACAAGTGTAAAAATGTTAGTAGGATTACTTAGTTGTAAGTACCATATTTAGCATCCCTAAAAGTTACTTATACCATGGACCTACTAGTCCATGCTCATAACAGGGATATTTGAGTTTAAAGGTAAAGACCAGTATTGGAAACGCCCCAATTTCAAAAAATTAAATGGAAGCTCTTATTACCAATCATGTGAAAGAATATGTTTTGACTAATACATGATGATAAAAATTTTGCCGGGAAACCGCCTACTAATTGATATATTTGGAAAATTAGTTTATCTACATGGTCAGTGAGAGATAAACGCATGTGTCGCGCAGATCAGATAAAAAAATATTTCCTGAAAAGTATGGCTCTTCAAATGCCTTAATATTCTAAATATAGCATGTAACATCATAACAATCGGGACTGATTTTTATGCCACATGTTCGTGTAGTCCAACAAACATCTTTCTGTGTACAGTGCTTGTAACTTTACGAAGACTGGGCCATATTTCTTATCATTTTGATGATTCCAGAACCTTGCAATACACACAAATTCTTATATGCTAGATGATCAACCTTTTCTGGTCAATTCCACACCGTTTCTTTCACAATGCAATCGCATGACCAGAACTCAACTTCATCTTTAAGCATACAAGTGTAAAAATGTTAGTAGGATTACTTTAGTTGTAAGTACCGTATTTAGCATCCCTAAAAGTTACTTATACCATGGACCTACTAGTCCATGCTCATACTCTGTTCTACAAGAATGGTGTTTTTCTGCTTACATAACAAGTATTGACTTATTTGTTTACTTAGCCCAAATCAGGAGAATGCCAGGAATGTCCAAAGCCCAACGAAAATTACACAGTCCACCCATCATTGAGGTTTGGCGATGCCAGTATGACAATGCCGGTATGACAATGGCTGGCGAATCTTCCCCATTTATCAAGTCTATCAGCGTTGGGATCTGCATGTATCTTATATATTCACTGCTAGTGCTATACACCTCTGTCCATTTCAACCTTCCTATCTTCATTCGCCATTCTCATATTTCTTTCAGAGATTTTGAGGAAGGTTACCAATTAAATCCATTCTGGATGTAACTCTCTGATCTGTGGATTTGTCATTCTTTGGACCATTTCCTAGCCAGGAAGTATAGAGTGGTTTTGGTTTCATCCTGTATTGGAAAATTTATCTTTGGTTCGTTGAGGTTTTCTCTCGAGAAGATATGTACTCTGGACTATTATGTATTGCAGCTAGTATTGTGGAAGCGAGACCATTTGAGTAAGTAATCATACATTATAATATATTGTCGCATAATCTGCTATACATACTTTGTATCGTTTTGATTGTATTTTTTTGAGGGAAAAGTCTACCTGCGTGTATATTTCTGCATGGTGGACGAATAAAATAATGTAATTTTGTGTCGTTGGCACAATGAAATATTAGGAAGTAATTTTATTTTATTTGAATCATCTAATTTACTGCCCTTTTGAATATTCAATAATTTTTGGTGATTATTTTAAAATTTGCACATTCTTTGATTATGGAATATGCTTGCTATTATGAATTTATTTCTATACACTAGCGAGATATCCAAATATTTACCATTATAATTACACCCATTTGAAATAAATTTCATTTTCGAAACTATAAATATGTATAACATACTGTATACAAATAATTACAATTTGATAATTAATCCAGATATCTTATTTTGGCTAACTAAACAGGGAATGATTAAGTCATTTTGTTGGAAATGTTTCTAGTTATTCTTAATTGTTATACTTAAACCAAGACTCTGTCTTGAAAGGTCGTTAAATGAGTTAATTGTCCAAAGCGAAGCACTAATTATCCAATACTCCCTGCTGTAAACGGAACATATCTCGAAGGGGAAATCAAATTGCCATCAATTAAACAAATCGTATGCGTTGCCGCTGCCTCTGAAGTAAAATTAAGGCTTCTTGCTTGCCTTCGACAGAGGAAATTGCCATGGTAACCAGTTTCTTTCTCCAAATGACCATATTAATGGAAATCTATGTGAAGTGGCTTGGTCGTGAGACAATAGACCAGCATTGCGATCATAATATATTTCATTCTTGCTTGCCTCCATATTGCAGCGCTCTTGTATGTTGTGCAACAGGCTTTATTCTTCCCTTGACTTAGCTCTTACTTTCTCTTGATGATAGCATCTTACATAAGATCGCCAAGAGCGAATTCACTTGTGTATTGTGATTTTATCTCCCAGGCAGAGGATAGACCGAGGACAGAGATTCTGCCTTCCTTCGCAATCCCTGCTGTGCAGATCTGGCTGTCATTCGGGACTCTCGCTTTTCCATCTTCACTTCTGTTTTACATACAAATGCATTTGAATATCTGCTCTAGCAGAAACTTACGCTTCTTCTTGCTTCAGTAGACACTTCCCTCTCTCTCTTTCCATTCCTCCATTATTCTTCAACCTGTTGCATGAGGCATGCATAGTTACTGAGTGGCTGTATATAGGGTCTAGCTATCGTTGGTTGTCTTGTGGGTGTGAATGGTTGCATGCATGATCAAGAAGACTTGATCACTTCATCATGCTAGGGATGCTACGAAGCTGTTGCCTCTTTAGGCTCAAGGAAGAATCGCCCCTGATTGGGGAAGCTTGTTACCCAGGCACTCTGGACATTGGTAATATTTACATTATCTTTATCACCATGCACCGGGGCACCATAGCAGCCTGTATCAGGATTAATTGTGATACTTTCATCGGCACTCACTCTAGTATTGCATGGGCACAGACTAACTTAGTGACTTTCTCATCAACCTCGGTGGTAATAGGATTGTGTAGGTCTATATATTTGCCATAAAGATGCACTTTCTTTACAATTTCAATTAGTCAAGATGTGATCTGATGAGTTGTTTTTATACTGCTATTGTTGTTGCTGCTGCTACTATTATAACTGCAACTGCTACTACTATTACTACTACTGCTGCTGCTACTACTACTTCGATTACTACTACTTCGAAATACTACTACTTCGAATACTACTACCATCACCGACACTACGACTTCTACTGATATTTCTACTTCTACTTCTACTTCTACTATTTTTCTACTACTATTTCTACATTTACTTTCTCTACTTTTTCTATTTCTACTATTTCCACTTTTCTTCTATTTCTACTTTTTGTACTTCCACTATTTCTTCTTCTACTATCCATCTTCTACTTTCTCTACTTCTACTTTCTCTACTTCTACTATTTCTACTTCTACTATTTCTACTTCTACTACTTATCTTCTACTTTTTCTACTTCTACTTTCTCCACTTCTTCAACTATCCATTTTCTATTATTTCTTACTTCTACCCTTTCTACTTTCTCTACTTCTGCTATTTCTACTTTTCTTCTATTTCTACTTCTACTATTTCTACTTCTACTTCTACTATTTCTTACTTCTACCCTTTCTACTCCTACTTTCTCTACTTCTGCTATTTCTACTTCTACTATTTCTACTTCTATTTCTACTATTTTACTTCTACTATTCTACTTCTAATTTCACATGTACATATACTTACACTTATACTATTTTTTACTTCTAATTCTCTTTCTACCACTTCTTTTACTATTGCTGCTATTACTGGGCTATCATCAGTGTAGCCCGGTTTTAAAGCTTATGTAGTTATTCTGCCTTTGAATGAAATCATGTAATTGGGGATCCTGGATTTAGACCAACCCATTTAAGTGGTAGTTAAAATATATTGAAACATTGAGAATGGGGGAAACCCACTTTGCCATGAAGGGTGGATATGTAGCACACCATCAACTTGTATGAGATGATATCTGTAAACCAGATGAATTGATAAGTACTGTAAATAACCACAAAGGCCTGATAGAGATCATTATGTTGTCGTTGACTTCACCCTGTATATGCAAAGGTATAGTAAAGGTAATTGGTACAGAAATCCCCATAGCTTGCTATTCTACAATACCGTACCATGACTTGGTGAGTAAGATTCTCTAGACCACTAAATGTTTTACTACAGGAGTATAGAGATTTTTCAGAATATGTCACCAGCTGTGACTTATTATATAGACAAATCATTTTTAAATCAACAGAAAAGTCAAAAATCAGGTGAAAATGCTTCTTCAGGGGTAAACTTACATGCTGTAATCACTTCATGTGTTTTTTTACTGTGCGCCTTGCATTACAGTGACTATATGTACATATCACATAGTCGAAAATATCAGAATTACAGTACTGAACTTTGTGATTGTCTAAGATGTTGAAATAGTAATAGTAAACTAATTTAGTTAGCAACTTTTCCTTTTTGAGTGTATTGGAGAAGTATTTTCTAAATTTAGGACAGTAGATTCCTCTGTGAATTCAGCCAGAATTTTCAGCCTGGATTCCATTCATATCTTCTCTGAGTCTTTCAATTTCTCAACTATTTATGTTTGTATGTTTGAGACATGTTGCACAAACCCATTCTGTACAAACCCATTCTGTATTGCTGATGTACATCACTGTGTCAATATTTGTCTGAAGCCTATAACGGATGACATGATTTGGTGAATTACATTAATATCATGGAATGTTTGAGACATGCAGTAAGATGATCATTGTTAATCCATTGAATGTCAGATTCTTTTATTCCAATAGATTTTGATACGGTAGCCAACCCAGTTCCAATAAGCATTGGGTTAAAATGTCCCAGATTCGTATTGGTATTGTCTGCAGCACAGCGGCGGGAAAATATTTGTTGATATGCTCTAGCTGGCATGAGGTTTGCCGTTTCTCATTGTTTACCTCTAATCTATTAGCTCGTCAACCCTTTCTTGCAAGGAAAAAAACAACTACAAATAGTCATTAAGATTACTTTTGATAATGCATAAAAGATGTAATATTAATGAATGTTCTATTTCTTTGTTATTTTCATTGATTTACAGAACTTGAAGGAGGTACTGGAGGAGGAGGAGGAGGTTTAGGACCAATCAACAACAATGACTTACAAGGAGGACCCAAAAGAAAGGGCAGTATAAAGTAAGTCAATCCTACTTTCACGTTCTTACTGATAATATTATCCGTCTCAAATACAAAATGAAATAAAATGAGTAGATGATGATCTCAATGATGAAGTTAAAGGTAATACAAAGTTTTGGAAAATTTGGAAATTGGTTGGATAGTGATTCTTTAAAATTTTGATAAATTTTGATTCCCCTGTGAATGTATTTTAAGCACTAGAAAATTGAGCCCCTAAAACACTTCTGTTTTCGAGAAAAATTGAATATACAAATTTACCGGTGCTCCCGGTAAATTTTGATAAATTTAAAATAGCGCCTATACGGCCGTACAATGATAGCTTCGACCATGAAAATCTCAGAATATGCAGTTGTGATATATATTTTTCAAACGGGAATAGCTAATTGGTTGATTTTAGTCAAAAAAAAAAAAATTTATAGCTTAATAAATATCCTGCTCTTGAGAGGGAGCTATACAACATAAGAGTTTATTACTTATAATTTCATAACTTTAGACTCGATTTCAACCACGACAACGATCACTGAATATTGTAGGATCGCATACCGGTATATGCTTCCAATATGTTTATTTGAACGGTTGCACAGACATGTAGAACGGTTTAATTCTTGGGCGGTCTTTACTGCCCATAGAATGGAAGGGGTTAAACTGTGATACAACCAAAATGAGAAATGCGATGACAATAATAGGAAGGTTTAAAATAGAGACTTCATCAGCAAGAGGAATTTTCAGTGACAGTGATTATAAATTGTTTGCCATCATGAGCCCCCAAAAGGTTTATGTTTACCTGAAAGATGGCTGCAGTATATCATTCTCACCGCACCGATGACAGGGAGATATGTAGATGGATAGCCTTACTTCCAGGTTATTGCAGCCATTTTTATCTTACCTCTACTGTACCTTTAGTACCTTCAGTCTTATTGGATAGACCTACAGTTTAACAGCTGTATTGTTCATACCCCTTGTTTTGCATACCTCAAGAATGAAAGGTGGGCCGGTTGAAATAGGGCCTCTCTCTGTTGAAATACGTTTAGATGTAACTCATGTAAGCTTTAAAGGTAAAGACCAGTAATGGTCATGCGATTGCATTGTGAAAGAAACGTTGTGGAATCGATCAGAAAAGGTCGATCATCTAGCATCTAGCATCTGCAAGGTTCTGGAATCATCAAAATGATAAGAAATTTGGCCCATTCTTCGTAAAGTTACAAGCACTATACACAGAAAGATGTATATGGGACTACCCTATCTCTCTCACCAGACCATGAGAGAAATAAATTTACCAAATATATGAATTAGTAGGCGGTTTCCCGGCAAATTTTTTATCATCATGTATTAGTCAAAACATATTCTTTCACATGATTGGTAATGAGAGCTTCCATTTCATTTTTTGAAATTGGGTCGTTGCCAATACTGGTCTTTACCTTTAAAGGTACTATGTCCCATTTATAGCCAACATCAAATTCTGTAGAACTTTGCAGGAATTATGAATATGTCACATATGTCCTATAGATCTGTGAAATGTAATTGTTAGCAGTATCCTATTATTCAAATTATGCAAGGAAACCTGTTTGCTTTCTAGACTTCACTGTCAGACACTATTGAGTGACTGACTGACTGACTTGTTTTTTCTTTCTTGGTAATAACGTGTACATAAAATGAGCTGTAAAGGTACATGAGCATTTGTCTACATCAATAACCCACTTCTTGTAATGGCCAAAATTAAACTGATTGAATTTTTGCTCAGCACAAAACCATTCAGTACAACGGTCTGAAAATCAGACTATTACTAAAAATGATTGCCATCACTAAAGTCGATTCACCAACTAATGCTCATTATTTTCCTACTAAAAGACATTTTCAAGTCCTCCGTTTTTGAGGGAAGTTCTAAATTAGTATTATCTTTCAAATGCCTTTGGAATTTAACCTTTTCCTTTTTTGGGCCTGCAAAGGGGACATAGTACCTTTAATATGACACATTCTCAACAAACAATCAGGATAAATCAATTTTTCATTTATAATTTATAAGGAAAATTAAAAACTTGGTTAGGGTATAAATAATTCAGTTGTTAACTATATGTGTATCAGCATGAATTCCAGATTTCATTCGCAAAGGATACTTTGAAGACACACTATCGTGTCCAGATATTGTATAAAGTGGGTGATAAGTTTGGTGAGACTGAGTGAGAAAGGGGTCAGGTCAGTTCATATCTTTTATCACAGTGCTAACACTTGTGTAGCTCTCAACAGTTGATGGAAGTCTCTAGTGTTGTGGAATGCTCTGTGATAAGGTACACTGATGACATGTAAACTTGATGTCTTGGTGACAAGTGACTTGTCTTTGTTACCGTGTTGATGGATGTCCCTTAAACGACAGGTGTGGAAGAGTCAAGTTAGCTCAGCTCCTAAATAGCATTTAGGCAATAAAGTCACTTTTACCCCTTACATTAAAGGCATCTTTTAACAACGTCAAATCTGATATGCATGGCCCTACGTGGTATCAGTGTCTGTGATATTGTGTAAAATTGAAGCCCTACAAAAAAAGATTGCACTTCAAAATGATCATGAAGTGCCTCTAAAGTAAAAATCCTGAGTGACCGGTCTTACCATACTCACTTTCCCCAATAAACTTTAGTATTATGAAAACCATTAGGAAAACGCAAAAATCATAAATATCTTGATAATCAGACAGGCGATCGGCTTGTAAAAGTCATCGGGTTCCTGACTGAATTAAAGGTTAATAAATATGATTGCTGCATGAGCTAAATCCAGGATTTTGTTTAGAATTTGAGACAAAGATACCCAATCACTTTAAAGCATAGAAGAGGGTAGGGCTCTACTTACTCTGCGCTGGAAGTCAGTAGAATCTCTGAATTGTGAGCCACATCTGAGATATATCAGCTCGACTGACAGAAAATCTCAGTTGCACACCTTGGGGTGACAGTGCCTTCTACTTCTCTAAACCTAAGCTGTGGAATAGCTAGACTTCTGCTATCTGTCAGGAATGCGGAGTCTATGTCAACTTTCATGTCAGCCCTCAAGATTTTTTACCCCAGCTTACAACATCAACTCAACATTTATAATGCTTACACAGAATAATGGCAAATAAATATTAATGTGACAAATGGAGAACATTTACTCTTTTTCTCTGTGGTGATGTAGTATATTTTTCATGCATTTACTTGTAGATTTATGCACAAATCAGTAAACCATTCACTTTCGCTTTTGCTTGGAAATGTCAAAGAGTTTCATTAGATTGACTGGACAGTACGCTCTGATGAGCACTGCGTGACAACAGGCTTGCATCATAATAAAATTCTGTTCTGCATTTAGCTGAGACTCTGTTTGAAGAACATTGTGGCCCAATGTATTCCTTCAATTCTAACCAGAATTGTTAAAGTTCACTACAGACAGTTGACGGAAAGAACTTCAGACTTAATCCCCCTATAACAAATCTTTCTAAAATTAGAAATTCTTCTGAGAAGAGAGGAAGATCAACGCAGTTAACATCAATCCAGAATTTATATAAGCAGGATTAAAAATCGTAGCATATCAAACGAGTGATCTTACTCAAGTGATTCTTCTTCGTACAGTCTTTGTTGATTTTTCTTTCTTTCTTGAGAGAAAGAACAATAAATAAAAGGACAGAAGTGAAGTAAAATAAGATGTTTTCCAACCTTTGATATTAAAAGTCAAAAGTGACAATCTCCATCTGAAGTGTTTTTAAAAAATGAACACATTTTACCCCACTCCTGACATCAAATTGTGTAATTCATAAAAAGCATGACATAATAATTTGTTTGATGCAGTAGAGGCATAGCATTCAGGAATGTAGCAACAATGAGAGTCAGAAGGATGTAGCTCCATGTAAATTGACATGCATTAATAGTGCCCTTTTAGCTCTTGGCATAGTGTTCTTTGGTACCAAAAGTGATCTGTTTTGCTATCTCGATACATTTAGATTCCATTTAATTATTCATTCAGTTCCTTTCTTCTTTCTATTATTTTTTCCTGAAACTTAATATGTTGTTTAGGTTAGTTTCATTTTCATACAGCAATAGCAATAACAGAACTGTCACTTCATGAGAAACCAGTGCGAAGGAAATTAGTGCGAAGGAAATCAGTCAATATTTTCCCTACTTTGTTACTAATATTTTTATATGATATTATGAGTTATGCACAATTACTTAATTTGTAGTTTGTATGCCTGGTAAAAGATGCTGTTTCACCTTTATGATGAGCTACTGATGTAGCGTTATAAGATATTTTTCTGACATTTTACCTTGGGTATAAGATCATATCATCCACATCTTTTTAGAATGGCTGTGCTTGTTAATCTAGCTATAAAATCAGTTTACCACACTGTAAAGTAAATGTATTTTTCTACTGACAGTATCGCTTCAGCTAAGACAGATTTCACTTCCGCCTTGAAAGCCGTTCATAATCTTTGTCATTTGAGAGTGTATACAGGGTTGTACGAGGAGTACAATTTTCTTTTGATGTCTTTTCAGTTTCTATTACCAATAGTCAAATCTGTTCAATCTATTCAATACGTGAATGAATAGATACCGAGAGACGAGTCTTTTTATGTTGATTCTCCGCACAGATCTTCATTTTAATTCAAAGATGCACATATTTTTAGAATGATAGTGCTTGTTAATCTGGCTATTAAAGTTGAGTTCTGGTCATGCGATTGCATTGTGAAAGAAACGTTGTGGAATCGATCAGAAAAGGTTGATCATCTAGCATGGTGTGTACTGCAAGGTTCTGGAATCATCAAAATGATAAGAAATTTGGCCCAGTCTTGGTAAAGTTAAAAGCACTAGCTGTACACGGAAAGATGTATGTGGGACTATACAAACATGTGGCATAAAATCCGTCCCAATTTTGTATGATGTTATATGCAATATTTAGAATATTAAGAGCATTTGAAGAGCCATGCTTTTCAGGAAACATTTTTTATCTGATGTTCTTCCACACTTGCATAATACCATGATAACGCTCACAAATTAGTTTTGAACTCTTCACAGACCTCAACCTTCATTTTAAATCAGTTTACCACACTGTAAAGTAAATGTATGGTTCTACTGACAGTATCTCTTCAACTTAGACAGATTTCACTTCCGCTTTGAAAGTCGTTCATAATCCTTGTCACGTGACAGTGCATGTATACAGGCTTGTAAGAGGAGTATAATTTTCTTTTGATGTATGTTCGGTTTCTATTGTCACTTATCTTAGTCAAATCTGTTCAATCTATTCAATATGTGAATGAATAGATACCGAGAGACGAGTCTTGTAATGTTGAGTCTCAACAAGGAACTTCATTTTAATTCAAAGATACCATTGAATTCAAATGTGATTAATAAAGTTATTATCTATTTTGTATATGTTTTTTTTTTATTGATCTGTTATTCTTTCTTTTCTTGTTTGTGTACTAGGAAGTGGCTAACCAGTCCGATCCGAAAACCCAGTGGAAAGGGAGCAGAGAGAATAGAGACGCCTAACAGAACAGCCAACAGTGGTACAGGAAGGGGTCGAAGACTAGATCAAAAGGGACAGGTAAGTCTAGCATCATATGTGGATGACTCCACACTGTTTCAAATCTTTAGGCCTGTCTCCATCAGCTCAAGTTTGCCAAGTAATCCGCTATTTTAACTATCCCGATCGCAAATTAACCAGTTAATTTGCGTCCTAATCAGCCCGCAATTGCAATTAGCAGGATATTTGGTCAAGATAATATCCAGAGATCATGTTTCCAAAATATCCCGCTATTTGGAAAAAAGCAGGCTAATTTGCGCCCATCCGAGCTAGTTTGAGATGAGCATATCTGTCTGGTGAAGATGCAATTTCGAGCTTTGGGATAATATCCTGAGTCTGGAAATAGCGGGTTATTTGGTAAACTCAAGCTGATGAAGACGGACCTACTGTGTCGGATCATTGATATTTTATATCCTGGTAACTACGCAAACTGTCAATGAAATGTCGTTTTACAGAGATACCAAGAAGAAACACAAACATTCTCTTGACTTTACTTTGTGATTTTAACTCTTCTTTTTTTTAAGAAGAAGTATATTACCAATTTTTTTAATTTTTCATGATACATTGTACTTAAGCTTGATAGTAGTACCCAAATATTCTGGTATTATGGTGCCAGGTTCAGCCAAACATGTACCATGAAGAACATTAACTCTGTTAGAATAGTATTATTTAAACTTCTGGCTTTAAACAAAAACAAAAAACCTGTTTGTCTACAGTGTTGACAGGCATGTGTGCATTTTTGTAAGATTCTAGCTACACTTCTGACTTCTGAATACTTTGACATTGTTTGGCATCTCTAACTTGAAAATGCATATGATAGCATAGCCATATATACATTTGTAATTAATAGACGAAATTGCACATTTTTGCAATGTACAATTGTACATATTCTAAAAGATTGATAAAGTGCCATCATTTGCATGTCTTTATAAATAAATGACATGACAGTGTATGCGCAAACTACATCATGGTAACTGAAAGGTGAACTGCAAATGAGGTGAATACAGCATAGAAATATCTTGTCTATTATGCTACCTGTTTGTCGCCTTCTCTGAGTATGTCTGTCTGCTTTTATGTGGCTGTTTAAATGTCTGTGGATGGTTGGCAAGAATATATTGAACTTCATAATGAAAGGAGTGTTCAGAAGGAGATAAAAAATGGGGAAATTAGCTAGACAGAAAATTACTATGAAAGGGGAGAATAATAATGGTAAAAATAGTTGATGAAGGCAAGAAAAGGAGAAACATTCAGGTAGTTGTCAGAAGCATTGTTAAAGTTAAAGAGAGAAAGACAAAGGTTGGTCTATGTTTGAGTGAGACATGAGCTGTCGAGGAACTAAATTAAGAAGATATGGCGAGATTGAGAAAAGGGAAACCAATGTAGGACAAGTCGGAAGAATAGACAAACTACATCATTGCTTTTATCAATTGTTCAGTACAAAATGAGAAAACAAACTTCCGAGAGAGAGAGAGAGAGGATGAAAGTATTGGAAAAGGAATCTGAGAATGAAAAAAAAAAAAGAGTTAAGAAAGAAAAGAAGAGGACCTTATTGCAAGGACAGACAAAGAAGAAAGAAGGAACTGAGAGTGATGCAAGCAAGCTAAAGGCGCTCATTGACGTCATGGCCAGATTTCAGTACGCAGTAGAAGGGAGTGCATCAGCAATGAGCATTAAAGGGAGCCAATCACACAAGAGGGAGAGAGCGAGCTCTCTACTTGTACCATCAAGGGCAATTCGCCACCTGTTCCTATCTCATATAATTGCAAATTCGTATTTCTTTTCCTTTTTGAAAGTGGAAATGTACTTGAGTATACCTATGGATGATCTTGGCTTGTAACAAATGTGTTGCTTAAAATGATAGGGAAATAAAAGACCTAGAATTTATGGTGGATGCTGTAATCCGAATGGGAACATAAAGTGATTTTTTTTTTCCGGCATGCATTCTGTCCGTGTAGAGGGTGATTTTCAGGTTTCAGGTTTTATGTCTTCTTCTACAAAGGATGCATGCAAGCCACATGCCTTGCCTAATTGTACATGCATCATGAGATCTTTATTTTGCATACTCAATGATAACATTTTAATTATTATGCATCTTTATTCCTTTATTTTTTTCTGTCATTCATGTCATTCATCATCCCCTTTTACTTGTAGCTCATTCCCCCCCCCCCCCCCTTTTGTTCAGATATTCTTGAATGAAGTATCAGTATTGATTTTTTTTTTCCCCTTTTTCTTTCTGTTTTATCCAATTGTACAATATCTCTGTCATTATACGTCTGGAAATCATAAGACATGCTCATCATTTAGGTTAACCTAGCCTTCATTTGAAAGCTTGCATCATGTCTAAGCTTCAAGATTCCTCTGTATCTGTCTTTATTTCTCTATCATATTTTAGTTTCTTGACTCATTTGTTTCCTCTGCTGCTTTCTTCTTTGTTTCTTACATGTCCCTGTCTGAGATGTTTTGCCTAGTCTTTCTGTCTCTGTTTCATCTCTAGCCCTATTGTAACTCTTGTCCTGTCATTGCTATTCTCCCCCATCTCTCCCTTCATCATTCCTTCTGTGTATTCATCCCTTCATCCCTCTATCCATCCTTTCCTCTCCCTCCCACCTCTCCTTCCCTCTCTCTCCCTCTCTCTCCCTCCCTCTCCCTCCCCTCTAGCTCTCTCCCTCTATGCCTCCCTCTCTCCATCCCTCTTTCCTTCCCTCTTTCCATCCCTCTTTTCTTCCCTCTTTCCCCCTTCTTTCTCTTCCTCCCTGCCTTCCTCCCTCATGCCTTCCTCCCTCATCACTCCTCTCCCACTTCTCTCCCACTTCTCTCCCACCCTCTCTCTCTCTCTCCCTCTCTCTCTCACGTCCATCTTCTCTGTCCTTTATCCATCCATCCTCTCCTCCCTTCCCTTCCTCCCTCATCACTCCTCTCTCCCTCACTGCACCATTTAAACCATCCCAGGTAGAAGAAGCCTGCGAGCTCTATTCCGTATTCTTTGACATCATTCCCTCTCACGTGATACGTCCTACACTTTACCACCAATGGTATTAGAGACAGGGCAACGTTTCCAAATATAGTTTAGCTTAGTGACGTATTTAGTATTTTTTGACATTTCAACCAAAAAGCATTTGTCCTTGGGGTTTTTCTTGGCTAAATATATACACCCTACACAAAGTTCTCGGATACACTAACTTAAATGAACATGTTGATGTGGTAGATTTTCATCGAAAACAGCTTTTGTTACCCCCACATTTTCTTTTTACTTGTGCCTTGAAGCCATTCACATTGTCATTATATGCCTTGGCTTTGACATAATTGAGAGAGCAGTGTGGATGCTGTAGTGCTTTCCTTTCCTTAGATCAAGTAGCTCCAAATGTCAGGTACTGTTCATGTGAATGACCCCTCCCCCCCCCCCTCCCTCATTCAGCAATATGCAAAATGAAATCTTGTAGTTGTGCATTTGAGCCATTTCTCCAGCTATCAGAGGCTAATGATGTGGGGTTTTTTTATACATGTTTCAGATATTAGTAAATTTTCTTGTGAATCTGTTAACATTTATAAAACAAACAAATGTTGGATAGAAGTAGATTTATTTAGTTAGTGCAACTTTTTACTGATTAGCACAACTTTTTCTGACACTTTTTGAACAGGTATGTTTGTTTAACCTAAGTTTGAGGAATACACACATTGGAATCGAAGCAACATAATAGCATGGGTAATTTTCACATGTTGATGGTCTTCTGAAATGTGCCAATATTAGAAATAAACATAAAAGGAAAGGGGGAAGAGATTGATAGGGGAAATGCAAAAGAGAATGTGGGAAAGAGAGGGGAAAGGGAAGAGAAGGAGAGAAAGAGAGAGAGGGGGGTAACATTAGTAGAAGGGAAATGACGAGGAAGACGTCACAGGTTTCTTGAAACCTTTGAATAGATAGAACCAATTAGTATGCATCTTTATTGCTATAACCCATGCATTGCTATGGAAGGGGTAAGGTTAGGATTTTGAAAAGTATTATAAAACTTGATTACAATCATTGGTGGAGTGGTCTTAAGCAGGATTTTGTTGAGTGCTAAGAAACACTGATCCACCAGAGACATATGAGTGCATCTCATCACCATGTCCCCCTCATTCATATTGACGATGCATGTTTCTTACTCATTGACGATATTATTAATATTAAGGCTTAGGGTCTGAAATGTCATCAAATGTCACGCTATGATAATGCAGTAGGCAAACAAAATGATCTGAAAGAAATGTAATTAGAAGAGGAGCTGTAGAAGAGAGTTTCATCATGGGGAAGTTCCATCTTTGACATTCACGTTGAAATCAGTCTTTGAGAACAGGGATGATTTAATGATTGACCCATGACCTTTGAAGTATACGAATGAACTACTTCCGGGTTACAGGCTGACACGGTTTTTATTGGGTTGATATTTTCTTCTGAGAGGAAATATGTTGTCTGCTAAGAACAAAATGGTTGTTGAAGGATACGAGTCAACACGCTTCTTTATCTCCATGTAGACAGTAATATAAGATGGATTTTAATTTGACTATGAAGGAAATATCAAGATTTAACCTTCATGTCGGTGAATGTTTTGTCTAGTTACCTTCATCGTCATTCAACAGAAAATCTTTAGCATTCTTCATACATTGACATTAAACAGTGACAAAAGATTAACATAAATGAGAACCTGTGTTAACAAACAAAGAGGATTGATTTTTTTCTCCCCGAAAATGCGGACGTATATGTTCCATTACAAAGTAATGAATGTGGATTGTCTATCCTCACGATTAAATGGCATTTCATGTAAATGAATTACCCTTGTGACTCTGGAGTAAATGCAACATTAACATCACAGAAGACATACAATTTCTATGTGCCATGTTAAATTAGTTTTAGAAAGCCATGAATTGTGTACACTCAATAAAAACACAAGATCACAAGTCACACTATATTCCAACAGAGCACTATTAAAATGACCTTTAACATTTTGATTTTAGTGTTCTTCTTATTCTGTCTGATTTGACAATGTAATTTTATCTGAGAGAGAGGGAGAGAGAGGGGGAGAAGCAAAGGAAGAAAGGGAGAGAGAGAAAGAGGACGAGGACTAGTGATAATAGGTGTAAAAATTGCCTTCTAGGAGAGTGTGCAAATGCATGTTATACAGAAAATGTACACATTTTAATTGCAGTTTTCTGAATGTCAAGCTTACACCAAGTTACAAGAAAGCTTGATTAGTGTGTGTACAAAGGGCATCCCTATCTCCTGATGAAATACTGCTTTCTCCCCCCCCCCCCTCTCTCTCTCTCTCTCTCTCTCTCTCATCTTCTCTGCCCCCCCCCCCCCCTGTACGTCCCCATCTTCATGCACCTCCATTCCCCCTCTTCTCTATCAGCGTGTTTCCACAGAAAACATCGACACGGTATTTTCTGTGTCATACCGTGTCATACCGTGTCATACCGGGTCAGTTTTCCTGTGGAAACACAAGCGTGTCGGGTCGAGTCGACCGAGATGCGGATTATCAGATCCACCTCTGGGAGGTGGATCTTGACGTGTCGACCCCAACGAACTCCCTGTAAAATCTCTGTGGAAACACACAGCGACAAACCGTGTCTGGCGGAGCATCAAGGCGCGCGAAGCCCCAATCACCACTGCAGCGTGATTGGTTGAAAAATACCGAAATACGCGTATACAATAATATGTTTATATACGCGCTGTACGTAACAATGAAAAATGTACGTCACAATAGAATAGCGTAGAATCCTGTGTAGATCTGAATCCACGATCGAGGTCAAAGGTTGAATCTTGACTTCCGATCGACACGGCATTTGCCTGACTTGGAACATGGAATCGAGGCGAATCGGAATGCTGCGCTCTGTGGAAACAGATTGGTTTAATACCGTGTCGCCGCGACACGGTATTTCAATCCGGAAAAGATAATCCGGGTTCCACTTTTTTTCTGTGGAAACACGCTGTTTCTCTCTCTGTCTCTTTCTCTCTGTCTCTCTGTCTTTCTCTCTTTTTTTCTCTCTATATCCTTTTGCAAATTATAATTTTACCTCTTTCCAGTTTCTCTTTCTCTCTCTCTCTCTCTCTCTCTCTCTTTCTCTTTCTGTCTGTCCTTTTCCAAAGTACAATGATACCTCCTTCACTTTTCTCTACATGATGATGATAATACTGCTGATATATTCTGCATAATTTCCAGACAGAAGTAGATTATCAGGATGAATATTTATGCAAACATAACATGATACGGATGGTACATGTAGGTAGGTTGAAGCACAGTATATAGTTAAAGATTGCATTGATTCATCCTGCAAGTTTATACAGCTGCTTATTAATTACACATCCAGTTGCATGTTAGTAGTGAAAACCTATGAAGAACTTACTACACAAGCAATGAAGACATTAGATGATGCCTATACTATAGGTATGATTTAGTTTTAGTGTTTGATAAATCTGTACATTCAATCATTCATATTTATTTTAAAAACTAAAAAATGTCAATACAGTATTTCAAGAATCTGAGCCTCTGATTAGGCAAAATTGGAGGCATATATTAACTATTACAAGGTCATAAGTTTATCTGTTGAATGCTATGTCCAAATGTAAAGGGCTGCAGTTAAAGCTATGTTTGGGCAACTGTTCCTGTTGTATGCGTGATGCAAGGAAGAAAATGAAGACGCATGAAGTATTTAACCGTGGATACGTACAGTCAAACATACACAATGCATATTTGCACTCTCCATATTTGATTTCCCTTAAGACTGGTTTGATAACTAATTCACAATGTGAATAGAACTATAATTTGTCATGTGTAAGCAACATTAATCAAAATAAAGATATGATACATTAGTGACTTTGCTAAACCATTTTATGTATTAAATTGATCTCTGTACATGTATATTTGTTTGTACATATGCATAGTTCGATCATAGGCCTGTAACGAGTGAGTCACATACCAAGGATACAGTTTACCTTTACAGATAAAACTGGAAAATTGGTGCTGACAGCTCATTAGCATAAATTGACATGCACCGTACATTTTCTACGTTAACCAATTCTATTGTTACCATTATCAGTGATAATAATAATAGAGAATATCTATATAGCGCATATTAAATTGAAAATTTCTCTGTGCGCTTTACAATCATGACAAATTTGAATATATAAACAACATTAATACAACAATGAATAACAAAGTAGATAAGCAAATGACTAAAAATATTCATGGGAAACCAATGTTACCCAGTGATGTGTAACCGTTCTGGAAATTTTGGAAGTTTGCGAGGACAAAATAATAATTTGATACCTTGTATATAGCTAAACATCCAATTCTGATTGTTTTAATTGCAGGAGCCATTCATTGAAGAAGCAGCAAGTCAGCAGGAAGGAGGAGCGAGAGAAGAGCTTGCTGGGATTGATAACGTAGTTCATGAGGTAAGATGCTGTATACAGCTATCTAGAGAAAGATGATGTCAGTGATATCGGCTATGGATTTTATGATGCTGATCACTATTGTGACACTGATAGTCATTATGATAATAAAAATTATGGCGATTTTAATGAAAAGGATGTCTGAAAAGTGTGATGATGATGACCATGATATTATTGGCTATGGGTTTATTGATGATAATGATCATAGCCATGACAATGATGATAATGATGGTGGTGGTGGTGGTAATGATGATGACGACGATGATGATGGTGATAATGATGATGATGATCGTGATGATGATGATGATGATGATGATGAAATTTATTATAATGATAACAATGATGATGATAACGATAATAATAATAATAATACTA